>PITB01030831.1:0-16463 GCA_004024585.1 Paradoxurus hermaphroditus
TTCCTCCCCTTCTTACTATGATGAACTCAACCTCTATCTGAAAAGCAAATGAAAAAATACTGGTGGCTTTAAAATAGGTATTTGTCTGGGGCACCTGGTGGCTCAGTTGGTTAAGCATCCAACTCTTGATTTTGGCTCAGGTCATGATCTCTTGGTCATGAGACTGAGCCCCGCTTAAGGCTCCCAGCTGAGCATGGACCTTGCTTAAGATTCTCTCTCTCTTTCCATCTGCCCCTGTCCCCTGGTCTGTCTCTCTCACAAAAGAAAAAAAAATAGGTGTTTATCTTTGCTGCAAGCTTATACGGTGGTACAAAATATCAGGGTCCAGTTTCACAGCACAAATGAAGAAACGAATAATTGAATGTCCTCTCTTTCTATGTACACATATATGTATATGGTAAAATATAATCCAAATAATTTTATATAGCATATGTAATATATATCACAGATAATACTGTGTAAACATTTATACTTTTCTCTAGATAGCACACATATAGTAAAATCTATTTACTATAGGTAATAAATTATATACTACGTTACTATAAATATTTAATTATTTTAAAACCTTGGCCCTTTATGTCAGTGACCCATGACTATGACTCACCTCTCAGGGCTTCTGACTCAGCGTAATTAATCTCTGGTTCAGAACTTCTGGACCTGAGAGAAGGTGTCAATGCCCAAAGTTGTAAGACGAATCTCTGAGTGGGCTACTAGGCTTCTCTCTTACTTTTCCGTGCAAATAGCCTGGGGTCCTCCTCCAACTTTCGTTAGCTCTGCTGTTTAGTAATGATCTCCAGAGTCTTCAGGATTGGGGGCAAAGGAGGTGAAGGGGTGAGCATAGGACAAGTGTGGGTATAGACTGGCAACCTCCTCTTCCTGGAAACATTCTTCCAAGCGTATGCCCTACCGGCGGCAGGTTATTCTGGGCTTCTGAGTCTGTGTGAGTGCGATGGTGTTAATAACTTCACCTGTGCTGAATGGGCACAGATGCACAAAGTGGATACCCAGGAAGCTGGAGGAAGGCGAGAGAGCCGTTGGGTGGGTCCACGGTCTGAGCAAAGCACTTTGATGTTGTCCTAGTGGTATCTGGTGTTAGCCTCTGGCTGTGAGGTCCTGGGGACAACAGCCATTATGGAAGATCCGGTGGCATTAGCAGAGGTGGTGGTGATGCTATTGGCACCAGCAAGAAAGACGCTTGTTTACGTCTCTCTTCTTCGCATTTTTTCCCATGTTGAAACTTATAAATTAATTGTATACAATTAAAAAAGGGTAAGAAAAACCAAGTTGGATTACACCACTGAGCGCTTTTGCCAAAAAATACCTATGGAGCTTTTCCTATGGCTAGGTTCTAGGTTCTGGGAAATAAAGAAAGAATTAAACAGACTCCCTCCTTCCTGGAATTTATAAACCGATGAACAAATGAATAAGATATTTTCGGGAAGTGATAAGGGCAGTGGAGAAAATAGGGCACAGAGAGTAACTTGATGGGAGGTTAGTTTTAGCAAGAGAGGTGATCAAGATTCCCATTTTCGTGTGTGTGCTTTTCAAAAGGTCTCTTTTTCCCTCCGTACCTGTCCTTCCCTTTCCCTTCTGACCTAATTACTTACCAACTATCTAAAAATGGGATCATGACGTACATTCTGTGTTGTAACCTCTTTTTTTTTCACTTAATATATTGTGAGCATCTTTCTTCTCCATTATTTATTCATCTGCATCTTCATTTTGGTGGACATGGAGCAATTCATCACGAAGACCGTACCATTCTTACATAACCAGTTCCTTAGGCTTGCACGTGGTTGTTTCCAGCGTGCCGAAGCGGTGATTCCTCTGGAGTCTTTTTCCTTCCATCGTTACTGCCACCTTCCTGACTCAAGCTTGCACTGTCCCTCACTTGGACCACGGAAATAGCCTCCCAACAAGTCCTGTGTCTCCATCTTACATTCTTCTAAATAGATTGTGTATTTCTGATCATGTCACTCTTCCGCTTCCGAACTGTCATTGGCTCCCTAATGACTACACAATAAAACCTAAACACCTTAGTTTTATTACTCCTGGGTTGTGCACCAGTAAGACCTGATGGTTTGAGTAAGTACGTGAAAAGATGCTCAACGTCCTTAGTCATTAGGGAAATGCAAATTGGAACCACAATGAGGTACCCCTTCACACGTACTAGGATGGATGGGTATATATAATGGAACATAACAAGGATTGAAATTGGAGCCCTGTACCTTGATGCTGCAAATATGCAAGAGTGTGAACTTTGTGGAAAACAGTCTGGGGGTTCCTCAAAAGAATTGTAAGATTTAGCAATTCTACTTTTAGATGCATACTCAAAAGAACTGAAAACAGATTTGAACAGATATCCGTATATCACTGTTTGTTGTAGCATTATTCACAACAGCCCAAAAGTGGTACCAACCCAAGTGTCCATCAACAGATAGACAAAATACAATATATTCATACCATGGAATATTATTCAGCCATGCAAAAGAATTAAGGTCTGGACCATGCTACAACACGTGATAAACCATGGAAACATAATGTTAAGTATATAAGCCAGACATAAAAAGATAAATATTATATAATTCTCCTTATATGAAATATATGGAAGAGGCAAATTCAGAGAGACACAAAGTAGATTGCCATGTTCCAGAAAATGGGAAGTTATTGGCTAATGGGTGTGGAGTTTCTGTTTGGAGGATGAACATTTTCTATAGTGGTGACGGTTATGAAACAGGGTGAACATAATTAATGCCAATGAGTTATACACCTAAAAATGGTTAAGGTGGCAAATTTCATGTATGTATATTTTAACACACACACACACACACACACACACACACACACACACACACACACACCTCAATGGTTTGTCCACACCTGCCTTCATGCCTTTGCTCACCTGGTTTGCTCTTCTTCGGAGACACTTTTCTTACATCTCAGCTTGTTGAAATCCCACTCAATCTTCAAGGCCCATCTCAGATGGTATCTCCTTCCTTGATGACTTTCCTAACTTAGTTGTCTCTCTATCTGTTCACAAATCAATGTAATGTTTAATTGTTTGAGATCTTAGAGGACTAGATATTTTCCTTTTGGGCTGTTTCCTTGCCTTAAGATCCTACTAGGCTGTAAGTTCTTTGGGTAGTGAGACCTTACCTTATTCATCTTTGCATTATTCAGTCAACAAATATTTATCGAGCTCATACTATGTGCCAGCTTGGAACATAATGCCAGCATTCTATCAAAGTTCAATTAATGTTAAACTAATTGAAATGCCATAGGTGGTCTGAACCCCAAATCCCCAAAGGAATTTCAGAGTGATACAACTTTAAGGAGGAATCACTTTCCTTCTTACTTAAAAGCCTTGTTGGCTTTCATTCTTGGAAGAAGTGGAGTAGGATAGGTTTTTTTCCCCCCTTTCTTCTGGGAACATATATCCCCCTTCTTTCGGGAAATTGTTTTCCTTTCCCCTTACCCTGAGTCTAACCCATGTGATTTGAGTGACCTGCCCTGTTCTTAAGTGATTTTGTTGTCTTGGTCACTGCTAATTGGTCCAAGGTGGACAAACTGGACAAATCAGAGCTTTTCCTTGGGATTTTTGAAGCCAGGACAGAGGCTGGCTTTCTGTAGGAAGCCAGAAACCATAGTGCCATCTGTGTAAGAAGCTGACGTGCAGTGGGATATAGCATATGGCTGATGCACAGAAAAGGAGATGCAGAGAGAAAAGGCTATTCTTTCCAGATGCTTCAGTCATGCAGACGTGTCCTTGTCCACCCTATAACTTACTGTGTCAACCCCTCATCGTATTTGTTGAGGCAACCAGTTCCCATCTAGTTGAAGTCAATCTGAGTTGGGTTTCTGTCGCTTGAAACCAAATCACTGCACCTCTCATTCTAAAGTGATGCTTGCAACCCTCTCCCCATAGAATTGTCATGAATATCAAAAAACATGATGTGTGTACAGTTCTTAGGATAGTGCCGAGCACATAGGAAGTGCCCAATAAAAGTTAGCAGTCATCGCTATTTGAATCAGCACCCACAGTGCCTGGAGACAATATGGGAGCTCAACATTCTTGGGTAAGAAGAGAGATGGCTTTCATTCTTCTTTCAGCACTGTCCAAGAGAGAAGGGTCATTCTTCAACACTTCAGTGCCTCTGCGCCCAGCCACGATTCCTTCTCTGACGATGACCCGAGTTCTGAAGGCCCCTTATCACTTTCAGTTGGTTCTCATTGAGGTGTCTCCCACGGTGGGGGTCTGAGGCACAGAGGGGCTGAGTCCATACTCCAAATGGAGCCTCAACTCGCTCCATTCCCATTTGGCTCCGGCTGGTAGACACTCCACACAGCTCCAAAGCTTAATTGCATTCTGCTCGTATGTTGCCAAACGCTAAAACCTTGTTGTTGGATTTACGTGTTTTGGGAAATGGGCTGTGTTATTTCACTGACGGAGGCTTGAAAAGTTGGAACTGCTGATTGAGCTGCCAGAACGGACATTGGTCTCCAATTGGCCCACCTGTGCTTACCAGGGAGGGACACGTTGAAAGACTCCTTGTGAGCTCTGCAAATTAATTTGGAAGATGTTTTGCTCTTGCAATGGCCTGCAGTGACACAGAGTAGGCTCTCAACTACTATTTTAAATATATTATGAATTATTTAAGACATTAAAAGTGTAATAACAGCAAATAGTTAATCATGGGTATTCTGAGCCAGACACTGTTTTAAGCATGCCACATCTACTAACTCAAGGGTTCATAAACTGTGCTGCATCTCAGAATTACCCGGGTAACTTTTAAAAGTCCTGGTGTTCGGGCCACACCCTACACCAGTGAAATCAGAATCTTGGGGCATCGGGAATTTAAAAAACTCCCCACGTGGTTTGAATATGCAGTGAAGTATGAGAATCGGTGAATGAACTCATTGCATCCACTCACCCGAATCCTATGAGGTAGGTACTGTTACTACTCATATTCTACCATTGAGGAAAATGAGGCACAACAGACGTGTTCGGTGATGTGTCCAAGGGCCACACAGCTGGTACATGTCAGAGCAAACTGTGGAACGAGGCTCTCTGGTCTGAGTCCATCTCTTAATCCTACAACACTACAACCACCCACAGAACCGTAGCCCGTGACAGAGGTCTGCTCATCTGCCCTCTTCTTTTCTCTTCTTTGGTGAGTTTTCTGGAAATCTAAAACACTCTTAGTTTGAAGAAGTAGAGGGAAGTGAATCTGCTTTATGTAATCAGTGGTTCATGAAATAATAGAGTATAAATAAAATGTTTGTAAATGAGACCACATTTCAGATGCCCTAGGATTGCTGGGTGTGTAATGGAATGTTCTTATGAGTTCTGGTACAAAGAGGAAAGAGCATCAAATTTATTGTTTTTGTACATTTTTATCTCCTCTCTCTCCAGTTGGGACTGCTCACAAGTGAGATACTGCTGCTGTTTTATTTTTATTTTTTATTTTTTTAAGTTGATATATTTTGAGAGAAAGACAGAGAGAGAGCGCGTGTGCACATACAAGCTGGGGAGGGGCAGAGATAGATTCCCAAGCAGGCTCTGAACTGTCAGTTGGACACTTAACCAACTGAACCACTCAGGCACCCCTCTGCTACTATGCCACCCTGAGTAAAAAAATCGCTCAGGGATAGATTATTTGCTTCTTTGATCCTCTGAAGTGTCAAACCTCTTTGTTATCATGGCTGAGAGAGATAATTAGAATGCGCTCAAAAGAGTCATTTTGTGGGAGTAACTAGAAGACATTGCAGAGTGTTGTTGCATGCTCTGTAATTCGGGTTCTTGACCTTCTGATTTCCTAGTAGTTTTAACCATGGGAAATGGAACCATTCAATGGGGACTTAGGGAGAAAAAACAACTCTATGTAAAGTTAAGCTTCCTAATTGAACAGGTTAGGTCCATTGTTTCTCTTGCCAACCTCAGTTTCACTGGGAGAGAAGCCAGAGAGCTAAGGAGGAGAGAGATGAGGGGTTAATCAGGAAACCATTTGTCTGTGGCCAATTAGTACATGTTCAGGTAGCAGATCACCTAGTACCTGAGAGCATCACTGGGGTACAGAGACAACAGTGCCCATTTCCCAGGCATACTTGGTGTTCTAGAATTAATATGGCAGTCATTAAAGAGGAGACATTGAAAAAACCAAACTCATAGATACAGAGTGGCTGCCGGAGGCGGGGCGGGGTGAGAAAATTGGGCCAAGGTGGTCAAATGGTACAAACTTCCAGTTGTAAGGTGAATAAGTATATAGCATATAGCCTGGTGACTATAGTTAACAATACCATAGTGTGTATTTGCACGTGGCTAAGAGAGTAGACCTTAAAAGTCCTTATATCACAAGAAAAAATCATAAATATGTATGGGGATGTATGGCACATATATATACATACATGTATATAATTATGTTGTACACCTAAAACTAATACAATGCTCTATACCAAGTATACCTCAATTTGAAAAAAAATTAATTAAAACTGTGGGCTGGGGGGAAGGAAGAGGCACTGTAGTTTATACTGGAAATAAGGTTGGGGAGTGAGACGACAATGAAGCCATACTTAACTTCTTCGTATTGTTGAACTCTCACCTCCTCTTGGGTTTCCTGGCTTGACTGTTTGATCCCAGACATATGGTGCCATTCTTGGTATAAGCCGAGTGAAGTTTCCAGGGCTTCACATCTCAATTACCAGTAGTGCTTCAAATACCCTTTAGCTAAGATACTACAGATATAAGCTCCAGTATTTTCTTCTGCTCCCTACTGGATTGTCTTGTGCACCGTCACTCTCCCCACCTACCCCACTCGGGAGACCACTGAGCTAGGAAATCCACTTACCCAGCACTCTTTTCACAGTGGTAGGTAACACGAAGGTTGGCTCTGATAACAGTCCCCACCTTACATTTGTTTCATGCTCTTTTAAATCCAAATTGGCACTTTCACACCTGCTGCAAAGCTGAGTGATAAAACATCTGTGTTCCTAGTCTCTCCTTTTTCTTTTGATTGATGTTGTGGGTTTAACTGGAGATTTTCTCTTAGCTTTACCTGCATGATACATCCCATGCTAGTCTTTCCCCTAATATTCTTCCAGCCCTGAGAGGAGAGGTCCTTCCTCAGGGTGCCTAGGATTTGGGTAGGCTTGCTCAGAGATCTCCTTTCTCTCTCTTTTTGCATCCATTGGATCTTCTCTTTGCAAGGGAAGGAAACCAAACGGAATCTGGCTTATGCAGAAAAGGGAATTTGTTGGCCCCCACAACCAAACAATTCAAAGGTCTGGCTAGAACCAGGTGTTCAAATGAGGTATCCAAGATTTGGCATATCTCTTAGCGCAACTCTCTTTGTGTCTCTGTATGTGGTGGCTCCAAGAAGCTCTAGTCTTATTTTTCCCTTATAGGCAACAATTCCGGAAGAAAGCTCTTTGTTCTCACCAACTCCAGCGGAAGTTCAGGGATTGATTTTTACTGGACTACCTTGGGTGTCCAGTTCCTGAATCATTTGCTATGATCAGGTAAATGTAATAACACTTGGATTGGCCGGGTCTTGGTCACATGTCTACAGCTGGCATCAGGGTTGAAGTTCTGCACAAGCCACAATGAGTAAGAGCCTTCTTTGAGCTGCTACCTGAAGAAGAGAGCATGGGCAGGCACCAGCTACACACATCTTCCATATTTTTGAATGACTTTCCTTGACAGAGGCTAAACCTCAATGTTGGAGCAATATGGTCCTGTGTCTGGACTATAGATTTCTCTTTACAAGGCAATTGTGATGCCAGCTATGCAGAGTTGGGTCAGATCTCAACGGCTAAGGACACAACAAGAATGCCCTCAAGATATTATCCACAAATTCAGGGTCCCCAGAAGTCAGCTACATTTTCTGACCAACAGGCTACAATTTGGGAGTTCCCATAGCCCCTCAAAATGCAGTAATTTACTAGAACTCACGGAACTCAGGAAAGTGTGGTAATTGTGTTCACAGTTTTATTATGAAGGGTGCAAATCAAGACCTTCCGAATTAAGAGCTTCACAGGATGAGGCCTGGGAGGTCCCAGATGTGAAGCTTCTGTGTCCTCAAGAAGCATCACTCTTTTGGCACATCAGTATATGATTACGGACAAGGGAGGCTCACTGGAGCTCCAGGCACTCAGAATTTTTATTTGGGTTTATTATGTAGGCATGACTGATCAAATCATTGGCCCCGTGGCTGAACTCGGTCTCCAGCCCTTGAGGACAGACTCATATCATATGACTCGAATCCCTGGTACTCTAATCACATGGTTAGTCTCTCTGCTATGGCCAGCACCTGGTCTAAAAGTGTCTAGGGGCCCACTGTGGGGCACTTTATTTGTATAAACTCATGTGTGGTCTTAGGGGCTCTGCATGAGTAACAAAGATACTCCTGTCATTTGGGAACTTCCAAGGGTTTAGAGGCTCACTCCAGAGAAGTGGGGATAAACACCAGACAATTTCTTTTTCATACAACACTCTTCTATGCTGGATAGAAGTTGGCGGGATCCCAACTTCTTCCCAGGTGTGGACATTAACCACTGTCCACTCTTCTGCTGCTACCACTTCTAGACTCAACATCAACTTCCAGCTGGGACTTAACAGCATCTCCCTCCCACAGCCCCATGAGAGGTCTCTTCCGGGGTCTCCCCCTACACCCTACTTTTCCCTATCCCCAGTCTTACTCTCTCTTCCCCACAAAGCTTGTGGCCTTGGAAAAGTTCACCACTCCGTGTCTCATTTTCTTTATTGGTAAAATATGAATTGTGGATTGGTTTCAACTCAGCTGAGATGATACTTATTCCAGGAAGCTTTTCCTACAAGACAGTTTTGCTTTTTTCTGTGACTAGCGTCTGAATCCCTCTCTCTCTCTCTCTCTTTTTTTCTTTTTTGAGAATCTTGCACTTTATGAGATGAGTCTTCGTCTGATTATAAAAGATAAAGAAGTCCAAACTTGCTTTCTCAGCCTTTCTGGCAGCTCGGATGTGATCATCTGAGCTAGGCTTCGGCAAACAGAACGCAAGTTCTTGGAGGCAGCAATGTAAAGGTTCAGGGTTAAACTAGCCAGAATCAGATTCTACTGCTTATGTCTAAAGACAGTGACCGATACACCTTCCTTAACCTTGATACACCTTCCTCGACTTGCCCGATTGGGGAGGTAGCTTCTGTGTGCTCCATCTGTGCCACTTTCTCTGTCACCACCACCATTATTGTCTTAGCTAACATGTATTGAGTTCTTACTGTGAGCTGGAGGCTTTACACATGTTGTCTTATTGACTCCGTGGTGGTATAGCCATTTTACAGATGACGTGTGCAGAAGCGAAGGTACCTCCTGAGGTCATGCAGCTAGTGAGAGCACAATTCAGATCTGAAACTGTCTTCATTTGACACCAGGATCTTCTCTCTTATCCATCCTGCTGTAGGTCATCATTTAACCCTTCTGAATTTAAGCCTTCTGCATCTAACCCTGGAGGATAGGGTCTAGATGTCTCTATATTTATACTTCTGGCATCTCTCACATGGCCTGCTCAATGAATACTTGATGACGAACCTGCACCGGGTTCAACTGCTCCATGAACATCAGTGAGCTGCTCCCCCACCACTTCCCACCCACCAAACTGCTGCTTTCACTCCCTTAGCTCCTTTCTCCCAGTTGCTATCTCCAGGACTTGGTTTTCAATCACAGTGAATCATTCATTCTCTACCTTCACATACTCGTTCCCATGAACACCTTCTTCAAATTGATGTCAAGGTGAAAACTTGCCCCAATTTCCAGTTTTTCTTTTTCACCTCTGTTCCTAGGTTCGTGGGACCTTGGGAAAGAAGGTGCCTCATAAAGCGCCTTATACAGTATCATGTCCTCCAACCTCCGATTCTCGGTGAGAAGAATTTCACATTTTTGCGAAGAGTTTACATCTTCACCAAAGGTTTGGGCATAGTTACTTTCTCTATTTAGAAGACTTGTTGCCTTTTTTGTGGAGCCCCAAATAACAAATCTGGATTCTCCCTGGCATGACCACACATTGCTCAAAAGAGTTAAAGACTTTCTCTGAAATTTGTGAAGAAGGGCGTTGTCATTCAAATTGCCTCTAAAAGAGCAGATGTTGGTTAAGCGAGAAGGGTGAGAAGCTAATACGCCTAGTTCTTGTAACAGAGTGCTTTTAGCTGTAAGTAACAGAAAACCCAGACTCAACTACTAGAATGATGAGAGGCCGTATCATCTCTCATTGCGAAAAGTCCAAACTAATGTAATTCCCTCAGCTCTGCCCTCTATTGGCAGTGAGATGCCTGCACAATTCTGGACCTACGTAATAACCTCCAGGGGAGGAAAGACTGTTTTCCCCTGTGTGTGCCTTTCCAGAAAAAGAGAAACCTTTTTTCACAAGCCTCCTTTTGCATTTCATTGGTAAAACTCACGGGTCACAAGATCATTTATAAATCCATCCTGGCATGAGGAATGGGATTACCAGTATGGATTTAGGCCAATCAAGGTTTACCCTGGTTCACATGGGGAGGAGAGGTAGACACCTGTACAAAATTAGGATTCCTTTAACAAAGGAAGAATGGGAACTGGCTGTTGGATAGCATCAATACTAATGGGTATAGTCCCAAAGGGCAAGTGGGGATGACTTTTCATGGGAACACAGAAAATGGACTGGGAAAAGGATGGATAGGGAGGGTATTTGCTGGCTTCAAGTAAGTGATGGGAGAGCCTAAGTCTCTGCTGTTTAATACTAATCTTGTCCCAAGCTCTGAAAGTGTCTTTTTGTCACCCTTAAAAGTCTGGGGTAAATGGAATGCCTCAGCTCTCCTGTCACCAACATGGTGAGTCATGGGATTTGAAGTGTTTGTGCTGGTTTTGCTTTAGTACACTAACCTTCTGGTTTATTTCTTATACCATTAGTTCCCAGCTCTGTCAGGATGGGTAGTTTTGCATATCTGCCACCTCATGGACGTCCGTATTTCCCAGAAGGCAGCAAATATCTGAGGAACCCTGATGAAGCTGACTCTGATGATGGCTCTTCTCACAAGCCATCCATCCACCCATCCATCTACCCAATTATCTACTCATCCATCCATCCATTCATCCATCATACATTCATTCATTTATCCACCCAACCATTTATCTACCCATCTATCTGTCCATCCATCCATCCATCTACCCATGTATCTACTCATCCATCCATCATTCATTCATTCATTCATTCATCCACCCAATCATCTATCTACCTATCTATCTACTCAACCATCCATCTATCTAACCATCCATCTATACATCCATCCATCTAGTTGATGCCAGGAGTCCTGTGATGGGTGCTGGGAATATATTGGTAAATAAAGCAGACTCAATCCTTGCCCTCATAGACCTAAGTCTAGCTGGGGAGACAGACAATAAACAAGCACACAAACAAACAAAAATTTGGGGAGCTATTTTGACACTAGAACTGAAAGGACATTAGGACGTTGTCCCCCCAGTGTGAGCGAATGTGGCTCTGTGCTCAGTCTCCCAGGCTAGTGAGGTGAAGAATGCTTGAGGATCAGAGAGAAGGTTCAAATCTCAAGTTACTGTGTGTGTCCTGTCTTTGAAATGTGAGTAAGATCTGCTTTGCACATCTCAGAGGATTGCTTTGAAGATCACAGAGTATTAATGGATGTGAATGTCCTTTGACAGTTGGAAATATCTTTTAAACTTTATTCTCACTAAAGCTGTGGCCCTGACCCCCATCGAAAGATGACCAATATGAATCCCAACACAAAAACCTCTCTATTAGTAGAGAGGCAGTGAAATATAGCGAAAACAATATAGCAAAATCTCAAGACAACCAGAATTTTAACTCTGGATCTGTTGCTTGAAAGTATGTGACTTAGGCAAGCCACATGACTTTGTCGAGTCTCCACTTTTTTTCATCTGTAAAGTGAGAATAAACACAATAATGCCAACCTCCTTGGGTGATTACAAGGATTCAACCAGTGAATGCATAGGAATTAATGACATAGCGCCTGGCCTACTCACTCAGAAGATTATCACCTTATTAAATTTTTACTCTCCCTCATCTGCATATGGCTTCCCCTGGCTACCTCTGGGACCCAGAACAGGTGGACACTCGACCTCACCCTTGCAGAGTGAGTTTCAGGGACTGAAATGAGTGGTTTGGGTAAGAGGGAAGTGTTGCAGGAGTGGTTTTATTTTTTACTTGTTTAAAGTTTATTTATTTTGAGAGACAGAAAGAGAGTGAGCAAGGAAAGGGCAGAGAGAGGGAGAGAGAGATTCCTAAGCGGGATCCGCACTGTCAGTGCAGAGCCCAATGTGGGTCTTGAACTCACAAACCATGAGATCATGACCTGAACCAAAATCAAGAGTTGGATGCTTAACTGATGGAGCCACCCAGTTGCCCTGTGGGAGTGGTTTTAAAGTTAGCTCAGGCTTTCATTCCAATATCAGTCTTTCTCGTTGGTCATATCTTTTGGTCTAGGTCCTTCCCGATCTGGGGTCCATGAGAAACGTCAGGACAGGGTGGTGATGACAGTACAACTGTTGGTTTCCGTGGTATGAAACTTCGGCCACTTTCCTCCTTCATATGAAGTAGGGAGATAATGAAGTGAGATCACCACCAATATAAACGAATGCAAAAGTTTGTATACAAGGCTCACTATTTCTGTTAAACATAAAAAAGGATCCACCCAAATTATGTAGCCGTGGGCAAGTTCCTCAGCTTTTCTGTGCCCCAGTTTCCTCTACTGTAAATATCAGAGTAAATCTTAGAGCTGCTCTCAGGATAAACTAAGATTAACACGCCAGGCACTTAGAACCATACCTGGCTTACAGTAAGCACACAACAAATGCTACATTTTATTTAATTTTGACTTGTATATGCTTGGAGTAGCTCTGGAAGATACACAGGCTACTAGGCACAGTGAGAATGCCTTTCTAGATGGGAGTGGGGTCTGAGGTCTGGAGGGGAAAGAAGTACTATTGAGCATATGTACTTTTGCAGTGTTAGAATTCTTAACATATGCATACATTCCTTTTCCCCATTTCCTTTAAAAAAACATAAGTTTGTTTAATGTTGACAGAGAGAGAGACAGAGCCCGAATGGGCGAGGGGCAGAGAGAGAGGGAGACACAGAATCTGAAGCAGGCTCCAGGCTCCGAGCTGTCAGCACAGAGCCCGACAAGCGGTTCAAACTCACGAACCGTGAGATCATGACCTGAGCTGAAGTGTCGGATGCTTAACCGACTGAGCCACCCAGGTGCCTCCACTTTCCCCATTTCCTAAAGGAAATGTAAGATTATTATTATGAATGGTGCAAAAAAAACCCTTCCATCTCCATATTTACCGTATTATTTTCACCAGCTCTGCCTGTCTCAGGTTTCAGGGAAAGTTAGAAAATTCCCTTTCTTCCTTCGGTTTACGCTTTAGCAGAGTTCAGTAAATAATAGCTTATGGCCCAAATCTCCATGTAAATCTCCATGTTTTATATGACCTCCAATATAAGAATGGTTTTTATATTTTTAAAGGGCTACACATATAAAAAGAATATGCAACAGATATTTTACTCTCTGCTCCTTTACAGAAAAGGCTTCTGTAAAGGCACATATGGTTTTAAAAACTCTCATGATAGTTACCCAGGTGGCTCGCAGCGCAGCAGGGCGGTGGATCCTGGTCACCTGGCAGAGGCTTGCTGTATACTAGGTGCTGAATTATGATTCCGATGAAGATGCTCACAGCACAACTCTTTCTCCCTGTGGCTCTTCTTTGAGCCTGTGAGTGGGGAGATGAGGTATTCCTTCCTCCTAGTCCCCAGTCTGTCTTAGCAGTCAAATGTCTTCCCTGTTTGAGTACATACTCCTTGTCTCGGCAGAGTAGTCTTGTTGCTGCTCTTAACGCTTGCCTTCTTCCTTTTTGGCAGAGGGTTCTATTCCATTGATGAGCATGATGGGAGCGTAATGTTTATATTGACCACTAGATGGAGCTACAGCTCTGAGAACTAGGCTCAGAAAGTGCCCAGTGTTGTGATTTCCCCATCTCTCCTGCCCCAAAAACAGACATGTTCTGGACTTGGCTCTGCCACTTACCATGTGACTGTTGGTAAATGACTTTAAGGTTTGGTATCTTTACTCTCCTTCTTGTAAAATGTGGATTAGAACAGTGCCCACCTACGAGCTATACCGTGAGCATCAAATAAGCTATTCCTGGAGTATATTTCCTTATTCGCAAAACGTGCATTGCATCGCAGCTGTAAGTAAAGACAATGCCAGGAAGCCCCACCAGCAGAGCTGTTTCTTGGGTATGATTCCAAAAGCAAGATAACGTTCGTGACCCCCTCGTCTTCCTACAGCGAGGACTGGGGTCAGAGAGGGCAGCAGTGGAGGAAGGGAGGGAATTGAGTCATCAGGACACTTTCGGGAGGCTCGATTTCATCATCTGGAAGGCAAGTGAGCCTGGCCTTCAAGACCGTGAGGACGAAATGGGATCACCTATGACAGGCGTTCTCCACAGTGTCTGGAACAAAGCAGTCCCGCAGTCAGTGCTAGGTTGTGAGCCGGCAGCTTGATGTTATTACCCTTCTGTCCTCAGGCCTTCTGTGTCGTCTCTTCTCCAAGCCTCTCCTCCCACTTCCTGCGTTAACCATCACCGCCCGTGCGATGTTTCTATCTCCACTGCCCCTTCTCTCCAGAGTTTCAGACCCTTCCCCTTGATCATCCCACTCCATTTGCTCAAAACAGAACATTCAGAACTTTCTTTTCTCCCTTTCTTCCTGGTACATTAAAGGCACCATCCTCCACCCAGAGATCTAAGCTGGAAACCCAGACAGGATTCCTGACATTCCGCCTTCTGCCTGCTTGTAACTCACCACACCACGTTCTGTTGATTCTTTTCAAGAGACTTCCATTCCCCCTGCCATTGTTCTCCCTGCAATCACCCTGACAGCCTTATCTTATCTCCCTGCTTCCTGCCTTGCACTTACATGGTTTAGCCTTTTCTTTTTCCCTGAATACAGATCTGACTAGTCTCCTGCTCAGAATCCTTCTGTGGCTCCCGATGGCCAGTAAGTTGGTCTTAACCCCGTAATATGGTCTAGAAAACATCTCCAAATTTGTCTCTACCTCCTTCCAGTTTCCCTCCTCTGTTTCCCTACCCTGTCAACCTGATCTTATAGCTTAGTTAGACCTTGTTATTTAGGTTTCTCAAATGACATCAGGTTTCTTTTTGCCTCTAGGCTACTATAAACACTCTTCTCTGTACCTGGAACATTCTTGCCTCTCTCCTAGTCTGGCTTACCTTTCTCTACCTGGCTCGCACTCATTGTCAGGTATAATCGCCCTCTAGAAAGCCTCTCCTGACATCTCAAGTATGGGTTGAGACCCACCCCCCCTCCTGCCGCCCCCAGCCCTGTGTCCCCTGGGATGTTCTTATACTCACTTTAATTGAGCATCATTGTGCTGATTCTCTCGTGTAATTAAATGTCACCTGACATTTCAGAGATGTATGAGATATGCATCAATTTGGCAGAGTCCCATCCCCTGTCTAGTGGGAAGCCGAATATGCATTCAGGATTTCTGTAAATCTAGAGAGCTCATGGAATAGTAGTCTGTTTCTGACTTCCTGCTCCTACTAAACTCTACTGTGTTAATTTCTGAGTCCTTCAAACCCTTTCTTTGCTCCCAGGTAGACCCAGATGAGAACATAGCTTTTTCTCCTGTTTCCTCAAAGCATCACTCACAGATGGCACTCGAGTATATGAGAGAAATTACTGAAGATCCAAGGTGATGTAGTGGAGGGGGTTGGTTTCGTTGGTAGTTCTTGGCCAGCCCCACCTTGGGGAGTTTTCCCTGGTTGGTTTTCTCCCAAGTTTCCTTCTCACTCTGTTACTCAGCCCCTTCCCTTCTTCCTCCTTTTTCCTCCCTGGGTCCCCGTCCTTCCTTCTCTCCTCCCCCTCACTCAAATTCCTGTTTAATACAGAGAGGTTTGGAATGTCTTAACTTTGCAGACTTCTTATAGGGAGTGTCTCACGTTTGCACCTCAATGGCTTGTCAAGGCATCATGCTAAACAAAGGGTGTCACAGGAATGCTGATGCACAGGGGTACATGTACCCCAATGTTCATAGCAGCACTTTCGACAATAGCCAAATCATGGAAGCAAACCAAGTGCCCATCAACTGACGAATGGATAAAGAAGTTGTGGCACATATATACAATGGACTACTACTGGCAATGAGAAAAAATGAAATCTGGCCATGTGTAGCAACATGGATGAAACTGGAGGGTATTATGTTAAGTGAAATAAGTCAGTCAGAAAAAGACAGATACCATATGTTTCCACGAATAGGTGGACTTTGTGAGACTAAGCAAAAACCAGGGGGAGGGCTAGAGGGGAAAGGAAAAAAAGACACAGAGAGGGAGGGAGATAAAACATAAGAGACTCTCAAAGACTAAGAACAATCTGAGGGT
>PITB01030832.1:0-16469 GCA_004024585.1 Paradoxurus hermaphroditus
CCTCTCCCTGACCCGTGTGTTCTGCCGTGAGGAGGCAGCCGAGCACAGCCGTTGCTTAGCAGCCTTGGGAGGGAGAGGTCCTCCTATAGGCTGGGGTCAGGTCTCTAAGGAAGAAGTTTTCGTCTTCCTCAGATCGTACTGTTTTTCTTAGCGAGGAAGTTCTTGGTGGAAGTTGGCATTTTCTGGTCCTCAGAACAGGGAGAAGGATTTCCCTGATTAATCACTCTTCAGATCTCTAGACTCCTGCTGTGGTCTGAATGTTCGTGTCCCCCCAGAGTTCATATGTTGAATCCTAACCCGCAAGGTGATGGTATCAGGAATAAGGCTTTGGGAGGTGGTCGGGGGTGAGGGCTGAGCCTCATGACTGCTTTTCCAAGAGAGGCTCTGAAGAGATCCCTTGTTCCTTCCACCATTGAGGGAGGACACAGCAAGGAGGCACCAGCTATGAAGCAGAATGACCCTTCATGAGAACTTGATCATGATCATTGAACTTGAACTTGCCAGTCACCAGAGCTGTGAGAATTAAATTTATGTTGCTTATTAGCCTCCTAGTCAGTGGTATTTTGTTATTGCAACCCAAATGAACTAAGACAACCCTAAAATGTCATGTTTCTGTATATATTAGGTAACTTGATTCTTGAGTTTACATATCAGATATAGTCCTCTCAATCAGTATACAAAACAACCTCATTATTTTTCATAGTAAAGAGTATTCCCTAGGGAGGTACTATAACCCACACATTTCCCTATAAGCATTGTACATTCAGGGAGTGTCCATTCTGTTTTGTTTTGTTTTGTTTTTACCAAATTCCATTTCTAATTTTGTAAAATTTAACATAGTATTCATAAATAATGTATTTTCTTTTTATAATTTATATTATATTAATAATTTATTTATTTTTGAGAGAGAGAGAGAAAGACAGAGCATGGGAGGGGGAGGAGCAGAGAAGAGAGAGAGAGAGAGAGAGAGAGAGAGAGAGAATCTGAAGTAGGCTCCAGGCTCTGCACTGTCAGCACAGAACCCAATGTGGGGTTGAACCCATGACCATGAGATCATGACCTGAGCCGAAGTTGGATGTTCAACTGACTGTGCCACCCAGGAGTCCCTCATAAAGAAATTTTTTATTGAAGTATACCTGACACATGATGTTACATTAGTTTTGGGTATACAGAATAGTGATGTGTGACAACTCTGGATGTTATGCTGTGCTCACCACAAGTGTAGCTACCCTCTGTCATCTTACAACACTATGATAGTACCATTGACTATAGTCCCTGTACTGTGCCTTTCATCCCTGGGACTCATTCATTGTATAACCGAGAATCCTGTATCTCCCACTTCCCTTCACCTTTTTTTTCCTATCCCATATCCCTCTCCCCTCTGGCAACCATCAGTTTGCTCTCTGGATTTATGGGTCTGATTCTGCTTTTTGGTGTTTTGTGTATTTATTTGTTTTGGTTTTTAGATTCTACCTAGGAGTGAAATCATAAATTATTTGTTCCTCTGACTTATTTCACTTGGCATAATATCCTCTAGGTCCTTCCAAATTATCAGCAAGATCTCATCCTTCATTATTATGTCTGAGTGGTATTCCATCATTATGGAAACCTGGGTGGCTCAGTCATGAAGCTTCTGACTCTTGATTTTGGCTCAGGTCATGATCTCCCGGTTTCTTCAACAGTTTGAGCCCTAATGGGCTCTGCACTGATGGTGTAAAGTGATATCTCATTGTGGTTTTTATTTGTATTTTATTTCCTGGATGTTGAGTGATGTTGAGCATCTTTTTATGTGTCTGTTGGCCTTTTGTATGTCTTCTATGGAAAAATGTCTATTCATTTCCTCTGCCCATTTTCTTGTTGGATTATTTTGTGTGTGTGTGTTGAATTGTCTAAGTTCTTTATATATTTTGGATATTAACTGCTAATCAGATGTATCATTTGCAGATATCTTTTTCTATTCAGTAAGTTGCATTTTTCATTTTACTGGTGATTTCTTTCACTGTGCAGAATTTTTTATTTTGGTATAATCCCAATAGTTTACTTTTTTTTTAATTTTAGAAAGAGAATTTTAAGCAGGTTAACATAGATCCTGACACAGGGCTGGATCCCACGACCCTGTGATCATGACCTAAGCTGAAGTCAGGAGTTGGACAGTCCACTGACTGAGCTACCCAGGGGCCCCTCAGTAGTTTACTTTTGCTTGTGTTTCCCTTGGCCGGAGAGACATATCTGGGAAAACGTTGCTAAGGCCAACTGCAAAGACATTATTGCCCATGTTTTCTAGAAGTTTTATGGCTTCAGGTCTCACATTTAGGTCTTTAATCCATTTTGAGTTGATTTATCTGTATGGTGTAAGAAAATGTTGGCGGTGTTAGGGAAGCCTTCACAAAGCTGACCTTTGAAGGGTGAGGGGCAGTTCGAGAGGCTTTAGAGAAGTGTGAGGCAATGGAGTATGAAGATGCATCATGTATTTGGGGAACCTCAAGGCGAGAGTTCAGGGCGCCTGGCAGGTGGCAGGAGATGAGGTGCCAAAAGGAGTGTGAGGCTCACAGAGAAGGGTTTGGTGGAGACTTCCTTCCACACAGCGCATCAGCTTGGTCTCTCAGAAAGCTGTCAGGACAGCCCATGGCTGAGAGGTAGAGACCGGAAGTGAGGAGATTGTTGCTGTAGTTAGGGCAAAATACGGAAGGTCCGACTCAATGAAGACAGAGCTAAAGAACACAGCAGTGGGTGTAAATAGTATTTCAAAGAAGAATCAGTATAGGAATAAAGGGAGTCAGATACTCATGCTGTCAGTTACCCAGTTGGGCAGACAGTAAGAAAGATCATGAAAAGGACAGATTTAGGAAGAGATTCAGCAGAAGAGGGAGTGGAGGAGGTCAGCTATGTGCATGTTGAGTTTGAAGTTCTTGCAGAACATCCCAGAAGCCTGAACAGTGGGGGCTTTGTTTTTGCAGCTCAGGAGAGAGTCCAGGGATAAAGTGTAGACTTAAGAGTTCTGAGCCTGTAAATAGTAGTTCACCACTCAAGTAAAAGTAAAGCTGAGAAAGTAGGCCAGGTGTCAGCCTGACTCTAATTTTTATGATTTTTCGAGCGAATGGGCACTAGAGTCTGTCTGCTTTAAAGACTGCAATGGCAAATTCATACCATTCCATTTGTATTTGTCATGCTAGTTCTATTTAAATAAAATGAAATTTATGAACAGATTTAAATTCTGTAAGATCATGGGACTTCACTTCTGTTTTTCATTTTCCATATTAATTCACTCTTCTGGTCAGAAGTTAGTTTTTCAATCTGAGAGTTAACCCAGAGCTAGAGGGATAAGTCCTTTGTTTTTCAGGATAGAATTGAATGGAACTGATTTTAAGTGATCAGATCCTTTCTCTCTGAAAGGAGAAAAGGGGAGAACCCTCTCCCAGAAGCACCAGGTTAGAGTCTCCGAACTTGGGAGTTAGGAAAAGTCAGCGGTAGTTTAAAGCCTCCTGGTCCATTTCACCTCATCTCCTCACCTCAACGGTTGGTGCACCTGCTCTGAGGCAGCAGCGATTCAAGGGCTAAGAGGCAAGATAGGAGCCCTTTGTAACCCATTTGGTCTGTTACTTTTAGGACTCATCAGAAGCACTCGAAGTGTTTTCTTCCATGACAAAGGTAAAAATTCCCTAGGTAATTCCCATATGCCAACCTAAGTACAACCAGTTCTGGTTTATTCCATATGTTTTCTGGGAAAAGATGTAACTCTGGAGAAGTAACTCATGGGGCAGCTGTCCTTCCCACCCTCAAAGTCTCGAGGTTGGGTTTCAGCAGAGCCATTATGGTTCCCTCTTCAGAGCCCAGGGATGGTTGACTTTGCCACGGGGCGTGCCAACCAGATCAGAGTTAAAAGATCATCCAAGTGGGACCTTGTCTCAACAGATAGGCACAGCCCTGCCTGTCAGGGACACCAAGTCACACCAGGAAGGAAAAGATGCTGACGTATCAATAGTCAAGTGATGTTGACAGAAAGAATGAACCGTCAGGTCATCCTCAAGTCTGTGGAGTTTTTGTCTTGACGGCCAGACAGATGAAAGACTTAAAAACTGATTGGAGAGATGAAAGTTCCTTAAAAAAAAAGTCTTTTTCTCACACATATTCACTATTGAAACTGATCAGAATACAGCTATTACTTTGATCGTGACGATTGTATCACGGGGTGTTTGCATGCGTCCAAACATCTAACTGCGCGTATTAAATATGTGAAGGTTTTTGTTTACAATCATACCTCAGTAAAAGTGCTCTTTTGAATTGATCAGAAAAATAAAAACAACAAACTCCGCCATACGCGCGTACTCACATGCACAAACACAAACTCGCACCTTACCCCTGCGTTCTTGACTGGGTGCCAGTAAAAGAGTAAGAGACAGGAGGGCTCCAAAGTTAGTTAGGTCATATGGTTCTCAGTCCTGGCTGTGGACCAGGCTCACCTGAGGAGTAATTCCCAACCAAAGGGCATGGGTTTTTTTTTTTTTAAGCTGCCTGATAATTCTGAGATGAGCCAAACTGGAGAACCGTTTTCCTGCATACTCAACGCAGAGTGTGAGCATTTGGAGAGCTAGGTGCTCCTCCTGGACCTCGTCCTTCCCTATTTGCAGGGGAGACTTATTGCCGTTTCATTCAAATGGAGAACTTTCCCAGAGTAGGTTGGGGTCTGAAAGGCAAGCCAAAGCTATGATCTGCCAGGTTGTGCCATCCTAAGGCTGGAAACGAGAGATTATATTAAATGATATAATAAAGAAGCTTGTTATAGAAAGGTCGACTTGGTGGTGAGGCATAGATTTTAGGATGACAGACTCAATTTTGGGCAGGAGATGGCTGTGACTCATGGATACGCATCTGGACATGATGCCTCAGGGGGTTGGTGGGAAACTTGAGATCTCAGGGAGATCACATATGACCTCGTCTAGGAGGGAAGAGGCGGGAATCCTCAGGATGTGAATACGCTTAGGAGGCAAGCAGCTCATCAGGCTGAGATTTTAAAAGGGCATAAGCAAAAGATGAAAAGTGGGCTCATCCCCCAGGGCCCTTGCCAGAGCAGTGGGCTCCTAAGTAGAGGCTTCAGGAGAATCATCTAGAAGAGATTGTTAAAGGGATATTTTGTGATCATCTGGAACTAATTGGGGTTTGCCCCTCTAATGGGCTGTGAGGGTGGGCTCATTTTTGTCACAGGGACCCTCAGAGTGGGAGATCTGCGGCTTGCCAGTGTGCCCGAGTTTCCTGGGGACACTTAGTAAGTCTCTCACACAATAGCTCCGCAATGAAACAGGGAGTTCTGGTCTAAATAAATAGTTGGGTGGATTTGTTACTGGTATAAGAGCTGTCCCTATAAATTAGGGTTGATAAAATACCAACATGGAAGGAAGGTCTCTGATGGAGCTCACCCTTGGCTTCATCCTCAATACTTTGTCACTGATTTGGGTGACAATATGGAAGACACGCTGTAGCAGGCACACTCACAAGCTGTAGGCAGAGGAGGTCTTGGTTCTTTTCCTCATACCTTCCTCCCTCCCTCCCTCCCTCCCTCCCTCCCTCCCTTCCTTCCTTCCTTCCTTCCTTTGTAAGTGAATATAGAATTCAAATACCACTGTTTTTTTTATCCAGGCAGTGAACTGTTCTGATTGGGCAGCATCTACGACAGCTGATAAGTGTCCTAAAACCACTTGGTGGTGGGTGTGGGTGCCGATGCAGCCACTCCTCCTGCAAGGTGTGCAATTTCCACACAAAGAAGGCTCAGGGTTCTTCAAACTCTTGCAAGATGTGTCAAGGAGATTTCCCAAGGGCACCGGGTAGGTGAGCATTAGCTGACCTCTGCTCTGTCCACCACCCCAGAGTTTCACTTACCTTTTGGCGTTTTCTCCAAACCTTGTAGGCTTGTGTCTAGTTTTTCTAAGGACTCCGGTTTCTCACAGACCCTTAAGTGAGGGTCTTTGGTCATGCCGAATGTATTTCCTGATTTGAACTCTGTAAGGTCCCAAGCACCTGCCATGTGCTTTGCTCTGTGGGAGCAAACAAATGATCATAAAAGTAGTGTAAGAGGAAGTCTAGCTGTCAGGATACACATATCACATAACTGAGGAGACCAGACCCCCTGTCAAACTAAGACGCTCAGGATGGGACAGGGGAAGTACATCGTCCTGGCAGAAACTTAGAAGGAAGGGAGTGGTTAGCTGAGACTTAATCCAGCAGCTGAAGGAATAGATTGGGATTTTAAAGGAAACAGTGTTGACAGGAAATTACTTAAAACCCCAAAGTTTTCATTTGTCAGCCATGCCCTGTTCTTTACTTAACACCAAAAAAAACTGGCAAACCCCACAAAGTCCATTTCTAGACCTCCACTCTGAATGCGCAACGCATTCTTGGTGCTCCTCCAGATGATGAGATGATTTTCCGTGAATCAGTTTAAAATTGTTTTTTAATGGTTGTTTAGTTTTGAGAGAGAGAGCGCGCATGCACGCAAGTGGGGGAGGGGCAGAGAGAGAGGGAGACACAGAATCTGAAGCAGGCTCCAGGCTCTGAGCTGTCAGCACAGACCCCGATGTGGGGCTTGAACCCACGAGCTGCGAGATCATGACCTGAGCCGAAGTCGGACAGTTAACCGACTGAGCCACCCAGGCGCCCCACCGTGAGTCATTTTCAATGTAAATTACTATCTTACTCCACATGAAAGAGTTAACAGATCAACGTCTGGCCATTTTTCTTTACTACAAAGATTCTGTGCTTGATTTATGTTGAACATTCCCTGCCCCAGTATGTTATCCTTTGCTGCCCTTGAGATTTATTTGATTCGACCGCCAAGAAAAATGTGTCCGGTGGCTTGACCCCTTCCTTCCTGGGCAGTGGCAAACGGGACATGTGCTCCCAGAGGAGCCATCCTGTTCTATTTGCCTTTCTTAACCGCTGCTCTGACACATTTCCGTCTTGGGCAGATTCACTTCCAGACATAGGCTTCCCTTTGCATTACGTATCCTCAGGACCTCAGCTCCCGTCCTTTCCTGGTGGACAGAGGCCAGACAGTCTCGTGTGATCTCTGTCATGTACTTGATGACAGATTAATATCCCTGTCTCTGATCTCCTCAGATGTGTATGTTTGGACCATGGGAGGCATTGGGGAAAACCTGGCTAACAGGAGTGACTTCCAGGGGACACGCCGCAGCTGATGTACATGCCGTGTGTGTTTTGGAGTCCTAGATTGAAAATTAGATGCGTCGAGGAGTAGATTTAGTTAAAAGTCTTATTCGTTCTTTCCTACTGCAAGTCCAAGGGGTGACACACAGAGAAGAACAAGAAGGAAAACTCCGTTCTCTTGTCTCCAGCCTGACGTCTACTGTGTCCAGTACAGGAAAGGTAATGAGCACAGGAAGTCTCGAGCTGGCTTTTGGAACACCAGCGCCATTTGAAGACTTAGGCGCTAGACCTGACGTGTCAGATGTTGGCTTCCTTAGTACCCTGGACTGCCTGCTAGTGTTTCCTACTTTTTAACTCAGCTCAGTGTTACACTTAACATTCCTTTTGTAATCACAGCTGTTTGGAATGCCGATAGGTGTGTTCTTGGGCCCCCAGTTTACCAGCAGGTTCAGTGTAAAAAAAAAAAATAGCAGAGAGAAAGGGGGTCAGAGTGTCACCCCCGGGCAGTCACGTGCTCCTTCAAGAGATTGGCACTCACCAACGTCCACGCTGGGTGCCAGTCCAGGACTGCAGATGAGCAAAAGTATGCTTGGAGTGATGGGTCGCCGGCTAAACAAGGGAGCATAAAGGATGCTCTGTTCTGAGCAAAGAAAGCAGATGATTAGTCGACAACATATATTTGCGGCTAGTGTTCCAAACTTGGATCCTGAAAAGTAAGAGCACTTAGATGTTGACTCTTGCTAACAGAGAGTAATTTGAGTTAGGAACTTGAAATCATTGTACTTCTGTCTTCATTCTTGGGCTGAGGGGAATTTGTGTGTGTGTGTGTGTGTGTGTGTGTGTGTGTGTGTGTAGAATTTGAAACAAGAGGCTTGTAGAGGTTCTTGTCTTACACGCTTTCTCTCACCTGGGAAACCGGACTCTGCAGGGGCTTAGGTTTCAAAGTAGCAAATGCCTTCTCCTAAGTATAGCTCTGGAGGGGAAGCGTTTTATCAAATTCAGCTCTTGAAAGAGGATCCAATCACCACAGGTTTATCCCTATACCTTTCCTTCTTTACACCAAGTCCACGTTTACCTGAGTGGAATGGACTCCCCGAGTCTGCCTTCAGCTCTGACTGTGCCTGAGGCAGCTCTGGTTATAGTTAGGGGTAAAACCCAGGGCGAGATACCCAGGAAGCATCATGGCAGTGAAGGCGGTAGAGCAATGGAGAGAAAGTGTTCTGAGCCGGAAAGAGAACAGTCTCGTTTCTCCCGATCCACAAACATCTGCCGTCTGTGGTCTCCACCGCTACTCAGCCACCTCCTGCCTTCCTTCAGGGGTTGCTCATAAGCAGGCAGGTGAGCAGGGGGCATTCCCACCTGAGGGGGCCTTCCTGAGAGTTGCTTCTTCCAGAACTTTATCATTGCAGGGCAACTTTTAGTAGAGTTAGGAACAAAAATGCAATAGCCGTTTGACCAGTATCACCCAGGCAGAAGTCAGGGGGGACCTGAAAGAGACCTCAGCCCAGCACCATTGCCAGCAGGGAGTGGCCTTCTAGTTGGACCTGACACTGCCCACAACCCACCAGGAGGGTGAAAGAAGCTGAACTTGACAAACAGAATTGAGCTTGTCCGCTTTGGGGGCTTACATAACAGAGCTTTGAAGAAACAGCCTTTGTGCCGCGGCCTAGTACACACACTCATGTCTGTATGGGTGTGTACGTGGCCGAGAGAGAAGTTTCGCAGAACACTTCTTACATGTGATGTCTTATGATTTTTTTTTAATCGATCTTTGCCTCTATAAAATGATATCGCACCCTAATAACTTGATTTCACCATCCGTTAGTGGATCACAGTAGCCAAAAAGCACTGTTCTGATGTAGTTTATTACGGTAGCATTGGGAGTTACTTCCAAATGAACATCACACTTTTACCCAATATCACATCTTAGTGTACTATTTGTCTCTAATGACTAAATTATTTGATAATTGTGGAGAGTTATTGACGTAGAGTGGTATAGGCATTTGGGGGAATCTTTATGGTCAGTATGCTTGCTGTTCCAAGTTAAAGCATTACTAGAGAGCGGTTGCTGAATTTCTATCTGTAGGCTCTGCCCCAGGGACTTCCGTTTATCCAGGGGTTTGACACCTGTCTCTGTTACCGTGGTCTTGCCGAATTTCCCCCTCTTCCCTGTCACTTCCTTGGGACTTGATTTGCCCTTTGGGAATGGCTCCTGCCACATGAAACTTCGCCTTCATCACCTGCATTTTCTCAACCTCTTTTGCTTCGTAGGCATCCCTTCACTGCCCTGCTGTCTCTGTTCCAGCCGGTTCATTCACATGGGCTAAATGGTTGTGGACAGTCACCACATACCATCGCTGGGATGGCTCGGCCCATAGCAGCTTGTAAAGGCAGGGCCCAGGAAGAATACACAAGTAGGGACAAAGAAGTTACCCTTTGGCAACAGAAGACTCTTTATGACCCAAGAGGCAGTGTCTGTGCCAGACACTTTCCTGGAATGCTGGCCAAGTCCATTCTTGGCTTTAGCAGACAGTGCCCTGGACTTAAAAGAGGCATAATATCCCTAATGTCTTATTTTCTAGGCTTGTTTCAAACAGGAGGCCAGTCATACTTACCTTGTACATAGATGCTTCGGGTGTTCCAACAGTGGTAAAGCAAGATTGAAACCACAAACGGTAAAACCTTGGATTGTGAGTAACTCGTCCGCAGGTGTTCCGCAAGATGAGTAAACGTTCCTAATAAATTTTAACTTGATAAGTGAGTGATGTCTTGCAATACAGGTCGCACCCGATGCCGAATGTCACATGATCACAAGTGAACCAATGGTTCTTGAAATTCGCTTTGATATACAAGTGCTTTGGATTACAAGCATGTTTCCATAACAGATTATGTTTGCAAACCAAGGTTTTGCTGTCTATTTATTCTCTTAGCATTCTCATAGATCACAAGTCTGGGCACAGCATCAATGAGTTCTTTGCTCTGGGTCTCACAAAGCTGGAATCAGGAAGTTGGCTGGGCTGTGTCCTCCTCTGGAGCTTGGGGTTCTCCTGCAAGTTCATGCAGGTTGTCAGCAGAGTTCAGTTCCTTGCGGTCGTCAGACTGAGGTCCCAGTTTCCTCGTTGGCTGGTTGGTGGTTGCAGTCACCTCCTGGAGACCACTCTCAGTCCAAGCCATGTGGCCCTCTGACCACACGGCAGCTACTTCTTAAAGCCAGCAGGAGAGTCTTCTATAACATGACCTCATATAATATTCTGTAATCATGGGGGTGGCCATCTCATCACATTCCTAGGACCCTCCGGGCTTCAGGGGAGGTGATCGTGCAGACCACATACACGAAGGGGTGGGAATCTTGGGGACATCTTTGACACCTGCCCATCATGTTGTCACATTGATCATGAATGCGACGTAACTGCTGAGGATTCTCTTTACAGATTCATGAGAGAAAAGAGTTTCATCTCTTTCCATTTACAATTAATTGTTTGAACTCCACCTACCCTCAAACCAAGAAGTCCTCTTTCTCCCTCGAATGCTCCACACACATGTGCACACGCACGCACACGCACACACACATATTGGTCACCCAGGACCTTTGAGATTCCTGAGGAGGAGGGCTCCAGGGGGTCACTGTGGGCGATGCGGTGCATCACTGTAGCAGAGGGTGCTGTTTGGACAGTGCTGGGTCCTTGCTGGTCCAGCCCTGGCCCAGGTTCCCTGCCCGCCCCGCCCCCCCAAGCCCGTTGAGGCCACACTCCTCCACCAGCGAAGCCCTTGTGCTAGCCCAGGTCATGCCAGGCTGCATGTCTGCGTGGTCTCTGCTCAGATGTCTCCTTCTCAGTGAGTCATTCCTGACCCCCTCTCCCTTGCTCTTAGCCTGCCAGCTCCTACTTCCTTTTTCACCATAGTGGCACTTCCTGCCATCCAGCACAGTTCGTATTTGCTTAATTTATGTTTGCCTCCCTCTTCTAGAAACAAAGGTTCTCCTTGGCTAGGACTTCTGTCTGGCTTTTCACTGTCCCATCCCCCACCCGTCCCAGGATCCAGTGCAGAGCCAAGCTCGTTAGTAGCCCCTTGGTGACTTTTTAATGGATGCATAGATTATAAGAACTAGCGGCATTTTTTAAGTTTATCTTTTAATTTAAATGTAATTCATATATTCATAGATATTCATATATTCATATTAGTTTCAGGTGTACCATATAATGACTCAGCAATTCTATACATTACTCAGTGCTCATCAGAGTGAGTGCAGTCCTAATCTCCTTCATCTCCACGCTGCCCCACCTACCTCCCCTCTGTGAACCTCCAGTGCACTGTGTGTCTTTAAGGGTCTGTGGTTTTGTCTGTCTCTTTTTTCCTTTGGTTGACCAGCAGTATTTCTAGGCACACCCTTCAATGTTCTACTGTGTGTAGATTGAGTAGGGCAAGTGAGACATATCACCTTAGGTCACTGGTTGACATCTCATGGAAATCGTAACAAGCTCTACCTAGTACGTAGACGTCCGTGTTTGTGGATTATGAGAAGACTGGATGTGAAAACATCTGTATCGTACGGAGAACGTGTGTACGTGGCACTGGTGGTGCTGGTGACTGGGCAGGAGTCGCTCAGATCAGTTTGTCCTCGAAGTGACAGATTTAGCGGCACTTGGGTGCTGGATATTTAAAAAGATAGACGCAACAGGGCTCCTGGGTGTCTCACTGGATTAAGTGTCCAGCTCTTGGTTTTGGCTCAGGTCAGGATCTCTCGGTTCGTGAGTTTGAGCCCTGCATCGGGCTCTGTGCCGACGGCATGGAGCCTGCTTGGGGCTCTCTGTCTCCTTCTCTCTCTACCCCTCCCCTGCTCACAGTAGCTCTCTCTCTCTCAAAAACAAATAAATAAACATTTAAATAATAATAATAATAACAATAATAAAATAAAAGGATAGACAGAAGCCCCGGGAGCCAACCAAGAAGAAACGGCATAGGAACTCAGGTCTGCTGAGTTTCACTATAACTCCTAACCCTCCGTCGTAACTAATCTTCACTAATATTTGCCAGGGAGCTATTTTCTACACATTCATTCATAAAGCAAGCCACTTTGTACTGGAATTATCTACAGATTCAGTGTCTAAGATCCTAGATCAAGTCGTGTATTTCTTCCAGCTGTTTTTTTTTTTTTAAAGAAGAAAATCGACAGGAACCTGGGTCACCAGTACATGATCATTTAACACTACTGAGCAACAGTCCATCTTCTCCCTTTTCCCCACCCACTGCCGCATGGACTCAAGTCACTCCACTGAAGGTCTCTCTGTAAATACCAAGGTGCAGAACCTAAAGACCTCAGCTTTCATAGCAGTATCTCGTTTCCAAAAAAAGGGGAGGGGGCGGGAATCTTAAAGGAAGCTAAGGTGACTCCTTGGAGCCTGCACTGAGTCCTAAGGGCCTTGACTGGGCAGCTCTCCTGGGGAGGAACAGCCCCTGAGCCACCCCCACCCCCCACCCAGCCCACAGGGCCCCGAGCCTCAGGCACCGTGGAGGGGAGGGGGCAGCAGAGAAGGACAGCCCCGTCAGTGCAGTATATAAGGACGCAGTGCTGTACAGGGGTCCTGCTGTCCCAGCCTTTTCACTGGGAAACTGCGAAACTGAGGCTCGCAGAGGTCAAGTGACTTGCCAGAGTCCCACAGCCATTAAGTGGCAAGACCAGAACGGAACTGGCTAATCCGTCTGAGTTCGTAAGCTCTGCTTTGAACCTCAGGGGACTTGCCAGTGCCGTGCGCCCAGCTTTGGACCATCGCCAGGGATGGAGCGCCGAGCAGGGTCTACAGCACGTGGACGCGGGGCTGTCCTTCCCGTTGCAGCGCCGACGGGGCTCATGCTGGCCACGGTTCACGGCCCCGCCGGCAGGGAACCGCTGTGATTCTGGAGACGCGTCGTGAACACGGCACTTTGAATCACACTGACCTTCATGGGCCGGATCTGTCTCCGCACCTTCTGTTTGGGCCTCCAGACAGCGCTCGGTTCTAGTTCGTGAAATGCAGTGGTGGCGTTTCTGTCCTTTGCACCAATATCGGCCTGGACCTCACGGCTGGGTTCGCCTGCCTTCTGACCCAGGACACTGACCGGCCTCTGTCCCCTCTCTCCTACAGATGCCGCCCATACGAGGACTGCTGTGGCTCCAGGTGCTGCGTGCGGGCCCTCTCCATACAGAGGCTGTGGTATTTTTGGTAGGTCGCCACTCTTCCTGGTCTCAAATGCCTCTCTCTCCCACCCACCCCCTCCAGGGCTCTGCCAGCCTCGGTACTGCCACGTCACCATCACCCGAGGTCTTGCTTGGTCTCGGGGACAGCTCTGGTGAAGGAAACAGGTATGTTCAGGTTGGCTCACCGAGCTTGCAGAAAGCTCGTTCCCGTTTCACAGGCCGTGGCTGGGAAAGAAGAGTTAATCTGGAAGGTGGGCTGGAAGACCGCTGTTCCGTGGCGGCTACCGTGCCACTTTCTGAGACAGAGCTGAGGACGATCGTCCGGAAGACTCCGAAGTAGCAGATCTTGCGGTCCAGTCTGTGCTACCTGGAAAGTCATTGTCAGTCACCGTGTCAGCTGGGTAGTAACTTTCAGGACAGACAGGCTGCATCCTTGTCCGTCTTCCACTCTCCTGAGGGAAGGCTGTAAAATTCTACCTTGAGCGGGGACGAGGGGGGACGCTGATGGAGCGGCCTAGAAGGAGAGAGGCGCGGTTTCCGTTAACAACAGGATCCCCCCGTGGATCCCCCTCCTCAGAGGACGCCTGCTTGGGGACGTGTCTCCAAGTGTGTTTGAGTCTAGAGTTGAGGGCACTGCTTCAGATCTCAGGGACGGCGGGGCGTGAGGGGGAGAGGATGTGCCTACAACCAGAAGAGCACCCCCAGCGCCCACACACCCTCTCCTCTGCTCCGCTGCGACGGTAGTGTCATCCGGGCAAACGCCCCAGAGGGTTAAGACTTAAGCTTCTCTGTGACTTTTAGATTCTGACGTCACTGACTTCCGAAGACTTTCAGACTTTTACTAAGTGTGTTCTAGGAGCCACTTGAAGCTTTCTGTGAGGTTTTGTCTTTCCCTTCTGACAGCTGTTCTCCATGTTGGGTTAGGGAAAATGCCAGTAGGTGGGATTCCACATGGCACGTTGGCTTTGCTGGGAGAGCCTGCCTTCGTGTCACCATCACCGCTTCCTTGATGGGGCGTTGGCCATTTGGGCCTCGACTCACCTGTCACCTCGGGTCCTGGCCTGGCCCCCCTTTGGGCTGACTTGGACATCCCCTGTCTTGACGTCACTACTTCTGGCCAGCCCTCCTTCACCAAGTGCCATGTTGGTGCCTAAAACTCTGTAACGGAAGGTAAATTTTTTTAGCTTAAGATTTTGTAAGCGTGAACCTCTCTGGGTACACGTCTAGGGGAATAGGCCAGTTCCAAAGCAGGGCCCAGGAGGACCAGGACGGGTGAAGTCCATGCACGCTTTCCCTCAGAACTCTCCTCCGGGCGGCCTTGTGGTGGAAGGAGACAGGACCGTCTGGGGCAACAATCCTGAAATGGTTAGGAAGTTATGCCAGGTTAGCCTGAAGCACCAGATGTTCCTAAAAATGAAATGTTCCTAAAAATGAAAAAACTCGTCAAGGGGTTTAGTGTGAGGTGGTTAAAAAAAAAAATTGAGCGTGCAGGAGAAACATGAGGGCCTAGGAGCTAGAGCATCTTCTGTTGGCTTTCCCAGGAGATTTGACCTGAGCCGGGCAGCCAGGTGCCTTTGAGCGACCAGCCAGGGTCACTTGTCAGAGTTGGGACGCCTTGGTAAGGCAGCACGTGGTGAGTTAGTGGGATCCCTGCACAGACATTTTGTGCGTGCCGTCAAACGGGGGGCGGGGGGGTGCCAGAGGCCAGAAGAGGAGATTCTGATAACAGGTTATAACTGAGGATGCAACCAGAGAACAGCTGGAGATGTGCGTCTGAGGTGCCGGAGCTGAAGTCAGAGGATGCTCGTGTCTGGCTCCTGTGAGTTCCTTCTCTCGGTACACACGAAGTGGTCTCGTCACACCAGGGCCCCACGGAGAGGCACTTACCGTAGTCAGGCTCCTAAAAGAGACAGGTGTCTAAATAGGTGATTATATGTGGGGAGTTTTCAACCAGTGTTCTGGAAACACAAAATGGAGCCTCTGATACCAGAAACGTTGGGAAAAGCTGTGAAGCTTCTGACTGGGTCTCAGAGAGGATGTTCTGATCAGAGGGACCGGCGTGTTGATGGGACAGGGAGGTGAGAAGAACCGACATGGTGAGAGAGTGGCAGGAAGGTCATGTGGGGGGGGGGCAGGTGTTTGGGGGGAAGCACCGGGGATGGGGATATGGAGCCGGACACGGGGGGAAGCAAGGGCTGCTCTCCAAGCCGGGTCCCTCCTTGTTTTTAAGGACTTCTGTCTCCTTACCATGGAACAAAGGTTTTGGAGGAGAATGCTTTCAAAAGTCCTCCCAGTTCTACATTCTTGAGTGATCTTTAGCCAACTCAGTCTGAATGCCGTCTGTAGGGTTAGAAAAGCTAGACCGGTGGCCCCCTTTTGTACAGCTGGAAAGGCCACCACGAAGGAGTAAAAACCGGCAGGGCCAGCCCGTGCGGGAGCCGCGCTGCTGGGGGCCCCCACCCCGGAGGTCCGGGTGCACCAGGGTCTGCATCATAGTCCCCCGCTGCCTGGGACGTGCACTCGGGGAGAGAGTGCTGGGGGAGGGCAGGAAGGGATTGAAAACACACACGTGGTATTGAAGAAGCCAGATTACTCCGGATAACAGAAAAGACACGAACTCCCTGTCTTAATCCCTGGAAAGCTTCCCAAACCTGCTCGGCAACGAAAGGGACCATCTAGAGCACAATCAACCTTGAGTGCTTCGGAGAACGGCTTTTCTCCCCACACCCCTCCTTCTCCCCTTCCTCGCTTTCCTCGTTCTGCGAGTTTATTTTCCTGCCTCCCTTGTCAGTGTCTCCCTGAAGTCCTCTCAGACTAATATTTCAGTGAGGAACGAGTCTGATGATGATTGACGCCTAAGCTGGCAGTCGGTCTCCTACCTTGTGACTTGTCCTGTCCCCACCTGGTACTTACTTGGTCCCTATCAGTCTACAGTATGAGGTGCAATATCATTCCCATTCATCAAATGGAGAAGAATCATTCCATTTGATGGTGTAACCAACACTTGGGCATATACCACGGAAGAGACCCCTATCTCAGATGTCTTGTGCATTTTCCAGAAACAGGGAGCCGGGCTCTTGGGAGCAAGTGGTAGCGTTGTTTGAAAAGCGCTATAAACCCTCTCCGTAAACCCTTA
>PITB01030833.1:0-16454 GCA_004024585.1 Paradoxurus hermaphroditus
AGTCAGTTAAGTGTCCAACTTTGGCTCAGGTTATGAGCTCACAATTTATGAGTCCGAGCCCTGTGTCTGGCTCTGTGCTGACAGCTTGGAGCCTGGAGCCTGCTTCAGATTCTGTATCTCCCTCTCTCTCTGCCCCCTCCCACCTCAAAAGTAAATAAACATTTAAAAAAAATTTAATGCTTAATCTTATGGGGTGCCTGGTTGGCTCAGTTGATTAAGCATCTCACTTTGGCTCAGGTCACGATCTCGCAGTTTATGAGTCTGAGCCTCACGTCAGGCTCTGTGCTGACAGCTCGGAGCCTGGAGCCTGCTTCGGATTCTGTGTCTCCCTCTCTCTCTGCCCCTCCCCTGCTCACGCTCTGTCTCTCAAAAATAAATAAATGTTAAAAAATTTTTCAAAAAAAAAAAAAAGGTAACCAAAACATGTAATAGTACTTAAATACTTAACTATTAATTATAGTATATATGGTATTCATCAGAAAGTATGTAGTTTTACACTAGACTTTTTAAACAGGCAGACGTGTGGAATACAAAATGGCACAAGAGGAAATCTAGGGTGGCTGCAGACCGCACGTACTCCACCAAAATGCCAGGCCAGCCAGGTTTACCTCCTCGGATCTAGATCCAACCACAAGAGCCACTTCATCACCAGTAATAATGAAGTCTCTCTACAGCTTGTTCTAAGACCTGCTCTTCCCTGGCTATTATAAGTCAAACGTGAACTTGTATCATCACTGATTTAATGTTGAAACAAACACTTCCTACTCTTCTTCTTTCCAGCTTCCACATGAGTTTAATGATAAGGTAATCTGTTACACAAAGGCAAGTTACCAAAAACAGTTACATTTTATAGCTAATTATCTGTGAATTCATCCCAGTATTGTGCAACCAAATCACAGTGGGATTGACTGGAATTTGGGGAACTGAAGCTAATGTAAGATTGGAACTGCCATCAATAACCCCTTATTGCATATTTTGTGTTAACCAAAATAGTCTCATTTTCCCTCATTGACAGTTCCTAGGTAAATTACAAACTTGAACTCCTGATGCACTACAGATTTGTACTAGTATAAATTCCTGATTCATATCTGTGTCATGAATTAGAGAAAAACAAAAGATTATGTTTGAAAAACAGAGGGACTGTGGTGGTTAATTTTATGTCACCTTGACCAGGCTACAAGGTGCCCAGGTGTTTGGTCGAACATTATTCTGGGTGTGTCTGTGAGGGTGCTCCTAGGTAAGATTAACATTCAAATCATTAGACTAAGTAAAACAGAGTACCCTCCCCAGTGTGCATGAGCCTCATCCAATCCCACAGAGGGGCATGAATAGAACAAACAGGGCTGAGTAAAGAAGAACCCTCTGTCTCCCTGTCTGACCGTCACTGAGCTGGGACATAAACTCCTGCCTTCAAACTTGGTCTGGAACTCACACCATCAGCTCTCCTGGCTCTCAGGCCTCAGATTCAAACCCCAACTACACCACCAGCTCCTCTGGGTCTCCAGCATGCTGCAGAGCTGGGACTTGTCAGCCTCCATAATCACATGAGCTAATGCCTTATAATAAATCTGACAGAGGTAGAGATGGGACAGGAGGGGAGGGAGGACTATGGGAAGAAGAGGGAGGAATGGAGGGAGGGAGGGAGACAGAAAGGGAGAGGGACGTCTCCTGTTGGTTCTGTTTCTCTGGAGGACTTTGACTACCAATATAGGAGCTGTCCTGTTACTGGTTAATACTGTCTGTATCATGCTCTTTGGCAAAAACTGCTTTTTGAATTTCATTCAGATAAGCCTTGCCTCCTGTAAACATCACAGCTGTGTTCCTTTCTGATGAGTAAGAGTGAGGGCCAGGAAGCTCAGACATAGGGTCTGTTAAGCCACAGCAATAGCCTAGAACCATACATCTGCTATCTTTGCTTCCTCTTCCTCTTCTTACGACCACATTATAATTGCTAACCTGGTTTGCTAACCGCACTGTACACACCAAATTGGTTTTGGAAAAGAATAAGCATAGTCAATAAATAATTTGGGTAACCTACAAATTCAAATTTCATCTGCGTCTACCTTCATATGAAAATGGTCAAGTATTTTCCATGAAGGAAACAAGCGAACAATATTTGGCTTTTCTTTCCCCCTCTTTTCTCCATTCCACCGATAGATAGGTATTTCCTCCAAACTACAAGTGCATAACATAAAAAAGCATGATTTGAAAATCTCGCATCACCTGACAGTTTCTGAAGTATCACCATGCTCTCTATAATTATTTTTAACTGTAGGCTCAACAGGCAGATATATTGGCTTATCTCTTGCTGCCCAGGTTCCTGAAAGACAAAACATAGCAATTACTGTTAAAGGAAAGAATTATAAAAATCATGCATCTTTAATGAAAGGCACAGGAATAGAAATATTATTATCTAGCTCTGCTGATTCCCAGTTTGAGGCTCTCCTGAGCCTATCCTGCCAGTAATTCTGGGGGGAGTAGACAGAACCTTGTCCTGAGGAGTAAGAATCCCAGCATTCAGAATCTTGGGGTTCCAGTCCTACCCCTGCATTTAAGCAGCTAGGTGACCTTGGGCAAGTCACTTATTCTTTGCAGATCTGAAACATCTGTACAGTTGGGAGTCTGGAATATATCATAATTAAGGCAGTGTAGCATAATGCTTACGGTATGAGTCCTACCCATACCATACTATACCTTAGGGTATGGACCAGCCATGGTGACCCTGGATAAGTTACTTCACTCTTTGCTTCTGTTCCTTATCTGTGAAATGGAAAGAATAACAGACTTCACTCAGAGACTTTTTATAAGATGTAACCAAATTAATACATGTAAAGTGCTCAGAGTGGTGCCTTGCCCAGAACAAAGCGTTCTTGAAATGTCAGCTCTTATGATTCTCTCCAAAGTGCCTTATCATTTAAAAATTATTCAAATTGACTCTGATACCTCCGCCAAGATTCTTAGTATTCTAGGATCTCATTGCTGGGATACAAAGTGAACACAGAAAGAAAATGTTGAAATTGAAGAATCATATTTTTCTCTTTTTACATTTATTTTAATAGGTTAAGAGCAACAGAAATTTCACAAGTAACCAACACTGCTAAAATGTGTACCATAAGCAATTTTATGTGGTAAATTCCTTAAAAGAAGTAGAAAGAATATGGAAAAATCGTCTTTGAAAGAATGAAATAACATTCACTGGGCACCCACTATTTCTTGGGTTCTCTACAAACCCATCCCATTAAGTCCTCCGGCATCACTGTGAACCAACTGGTACCGTCCCAATTGTACAGATGAGGAAACTAAAGATCAAGGAAGTGAATCACAGTTCCAAAATCATATGGCTCTTCAAAGAGAGACTCAGACGCCACCCAGACCTGACTGCAAGACTGATTTCTTCCATACCAGAGACTGGCTCCAAAACACAGGTATTCCTTACTCAGGGTGATGGTGGGTAGAGAGAAGTTGATTTTTACTGAATGAATTCTAATTTAAGTGCAATGTAAAAATTTTCTCTCTAAACGTCTCTAAAAGACACCTGACTTAAGTTTTGGTATAAAGCAAAAAAGAAAAATAAATAAAATCTGCAAAATATTACATCACTTCCTAATTTCTTAATATCAGTAACAAGAAAGAACAGTTGTCAAACTAAGGACTGAGGAGGAATAGATCATTGGAATGCAATGGAAAAGAATATGAAATCAATGAGGATAAAAAAGTACTTCTTAGGAAATAGAGTCAATGATAATAGTAATAGCACCACATGGTTAGAGATGGTAGCTACAATTGTGGTGAACATGTCATAATGCATACCCTTGTGGAATCACTACGCTGTACACCTGAAACCAACCAACTATACCTCAATTAAAATCTAATTTAAATCTGATGACCTAAGTTTCAGTCCTGCTTTTGACACTTATAAGCAGAGTACAGTCACCACCTCAGAGGTGAATAAAGACAACTGAAGGGTCTTCCTCATAATCCATGAGGTTGGAGTAAAAGATGAGAAAGACTCCAGTTTCTGCACTGGTCATTCTAATTATTTGGTTTGTCTTCAGAAAGAGAGTGTTTCTTAAGTGTCTTATAGGTTTGAACACTCAGATACGATCTGAAACAGCACATACGAATTCTTTTGTGACCCCTCCCATCACCAGGCACAACTGGAAAATTCACATCTGCTCCCAGATTTGGGTCTCATAATTCCATATGCATCTACAAGACTTCACTGCATGCATGTCTTCTGAAACGAGGCGGTCAAGCCCAGGAAGCAGATACAGCCCCCTTCATTATTTTTGCATCCCCTATACCTGGAATTGTGGTGTACTGAGTTAAATGTCCAGTAAATGATTGTTGAATGAGTGAGATAAATCTTGGAATTCCATTTATCTGTGCCTGGATAGAGAGCCGGCTACATAATTTTTCTCAGAGCAAAATGCAGAGTCAGGGCCCTTTGTTTAAAAAGTAAAGGGAAAGAAGTGATGTTAAAGGTACTCAAATATAAAGCTTTTTCCATTGTGGTCTCTTCCTTCACTTGTAATGGTGTCTTTTATTTGCTATTTCATGTTATTCTAAATAAAGAAAAATGAAACATTTAAGTTATTGCAAGAATCTTGTTCATCTTTTTTTATAATTTTAATTTTTTTAATATTTATTTTGGAGACAGAAAGAGAGAGAGAGTGAGTAGGGGAGGGGCAGAAAAAGAAGGAGACACAGAATCCAAAGCAAGCTCCAGGCCCTGAGCTGTCAGCACTGGGACTTGAACCCATGAACCGTGAGATTATCACCTGAGTCGAAGTCAGATGCTTAATCAACTGAGCCATCCAGGTGCCCCAGAATCTTATTCATCTTTATATTTTATAATGTTAGTTTTAAATGCAACCATAAGAGACTTCATAGGTCATATGCCCATGAAGTCAGTCCAGCTTGAGTATAGTTCAAACAAATTAAGGGATAAATGACAAAATTCAAGTTATCTACTGGCATGGGCTCATATGACAGTAGCAAGCAAAGTCAAGAAAATCTGCCTGTGACAGGCAGAAGGCATTGTGGAATAGCTTTCTCCAACTTCTAACAACATTGAGAAAACCTTCCATTTAACTGATTGCAAACCTTATTTATTCCCATGGAGATGAAGTCCTTCATAGTACATAAAATGTTCAAGTAAGTAAAGTTTCTATCATCTTTGGGAAAAGGAGAGAGAGAAGAGAGAAAATATGCCATTAATATAAAGAATTATGGATGGAGAAAATTGCCAACGTTTATTTACTCATATTCCATTCTACCTTCATGCATGCGAGAAGCTGGAAAGATGTTATATCATAATTATGGACTCCCCTAGCAGCCTGAGTATCAATGGTTCCTATTGTTCTAAGGTTTTCACAAGCCCATGAGCTCCCAGATTGCATCTCACAGAAAAAGAACAGGTGCTAATTACATTGCATATTTATTCTTCCCCCACACCACCATTACCCACATCATTCCCTCTGGGTTCTAATTAGCTTAATCAGGGCTGGGGGGGATATAATTTTAAGCAATTTCAAATAAATATGGGGTTCTCTATCACCACAAAATTTGGCAAAATGCTAACCTTACCCAAATACACTTTATCTCCCATTTCTGAAGAAACTGGATAGCTTTTTTGTTGTGCTTAGACTTAATCAAGGATAATAGCTCTTAAATAATATCAACCTAGGTGGTTTGCAGTTTGGTGTTTTCTTGGAATTGGAACCAGGAAAAAAAATCCAATTTAAACATAATTTTTGTTGGGCTCTTAAGTGATAGCTATGAAGATAACATCCAATAACTCTTTTGTGGTCCCTTTCCTCTTCCATTGGATAATCTGCATTGTCCAGAATCCTTATCTTTTAATCCTGTGCAAACTGTAATAAATGGTGCTTAGGAAAATGATTTTCCTGAAGGGTCAGTCATACTCTGGGAGAAGGAACTTAATTAATCCAGGTTCTAATCAGTTTTATTTAATGTTTAGAGAAATATTCTTTTTTTCTCCTTAGTCAAAGCACCTACAACTTCTCTTAACATAAATAAGGGCAGTGTGAGAGTCTCTCCTTTTCCCTATCACCTCATTATTAATTCACCTGGCTTCAGAATCTCAGTTCTAATCAGGCAGATGGCTCCTGCAGCTACACTTATAATCAACTCGGTGCCAAAATGGCCTCATGCAATCACCCTTCTCAAATCTACCAGGGACTCTGGATGAAGGAAAGTATTTGGAAGGCAACGCCGTACACTGAGTTCTCAGGATCCAATGGCTGGAGTTTGGGGGCTCATACTCCTTGTCTTCTCCTTACCATCCAGTCAAGATCTTGGGGAAGATCGGGCAAAGAAGGGAGAGGGAGATCTAAAGAGACTTCCAGAGAGGACCTGAGTAGGCAACCTACCATGTCGTTTGGCACCAGAGCCAAGTCTGGCCACCCAAGGACTGAACGCAGTCCCCAAAAACACTTTGTTTTTCCCACCTTCCTCCCCCTGCCTCAATACATAGTCTTGTGGTAGTGGCTAACATGTATAAAACTCCATAAACGGGAGGCCTGAATTCTGACCTGTTAAAACTGGTAAGTGCTGAGTTGAAGCAGCCATCTTTCTACAAGACAAAGGTTTCTTGTGCTCTGTCATTCCTACCCCGCCAGGCTGGTTCCACCTTTGAGCTGCCTAGCTCCTACAGATACTTGAATTTGTTCCCCCAAACTCAGGGTCATTTGTTCCAAAACTCAGTGTCATTCACATGGGCCTTTTCTCCAAGTACCTCCAGATGGCGGTGGCCCAGCCCAAAATGCCAGAGAGACAATCAGCCCATTAAAAGAGAAAAAGATATAAAGCAAAAGCTTCACTCAAATGGTTTTATTTCTAGAAAGTGAAATAGAGGAATGATTAGGTATCATTATTCCCTTATTCAGTACATATTTACTGAGCACCTACCATATGCTTGATATAGTTTGAGGAGCTAGAGATGCAATAGTAACAGGACTACATCCCTGTCCTTACCAAGCTTCTCTTCTCTTGTGGGACAGGCAATAACTAGAAAAATAAATATATATCACATTTGGCAAACAGTAAGTACTGAGGGACTAAATATACAAATGGCTGATGGCCAGGCTATATATAAAAATAGAATTCTGACCTGCAACCTGCAGCCACCTGCCCAGGAAACCAACCCAGGAAGCCAGCCTTCTATAAGTCAAACTTGTAGGAAGTCAGACCACAATCTCTAGTGATAGTCCAGGAATCCAAACAATAACCCTTTTAATAGCCAGGATTTTATTAATAACTGGCATCTTCCCTAACTTTTGCCCTTGCTTCCAAATTAGGGCCAACCAGAGAAAACCAAATATATCACACAGAAGGCCCTACTTCTAATTAGTCCATCTACAGCCTCCCCAGGACAACAGCCTCCAGTTAGGCCATACCTGAGGCCTTCCCTTTTTCCACTATGAAGCTTTCCCACTCCTCTGCCTGCCTTTGAGTCTCTGCCAAATGCAAAGGATGGCAGCTGACTTTCTTTAGAGCTATAGAAATCTCTAAATAAGTAGCCTTTGCTTGGTCTCACTTGGGTGGTCTTAATTTATTTCCATAGGGCTTTGAAGCAAACAAAACAAAACAAAACAAAACAAAACCCAAAGGGACAGAGTAATGAGGAGATGGGGAGGTTAGAAATGAAGTAACACTGGAGAAAGTCCTAAGAAGAGAGAAAGAGGGATGGAGGGAGCCATATAACTCTGGTGGAAAAGCTTGCAAGCAGAGGAAACAGCAACACAAGGTCAGTGGAGAAAAAAAGACTGGTGTGTTCCAGAATCATCAAGCAGAATAAAAGAGGAAAATACTGCTAGGAAAGCACATCAGAGAGGTAGCTGCCAGCCAGATGCCCAGCTGTATGGGGCTGGCTGGTCATGGGAAGGTCTCTGGCTTACCCAGTCCATGAACAAGAAAACCTTTCTATGGTTCTGAGCAGGACAGTAACATGCTCAAGCTCCACATCAGTCTGCTGCATGGAGAATAGAGTAGAGGCAGAATAGGGTAGACAAAGAATAGAATAGAATAGAATAGAATAGAATAGAATAGAATAGAATAGAATAGAATAGAATAGGGTAGAGGCAGCAGAGTGGTTACAAGGCAATTACAATGGTCCACGTGAGAGATGATGGCCACCAGGCCTAGTGGGGAGCAAAAGAGGTAGTGAGAGGCCATCGGATTTGGGATATAAATATTGCTGGGGTGTTGAAGGTGAGGCGATAAGGAAAGTAAGGAATCATAGATGGCTCTTATTCCATGTTCCTCCTATTTTCCAGCCAAAATTAACTCCTCCTGCCTCTACACCCCAACTCCTCCAACCACCCTCTCCAAAGTCACTTGCCTAGCAGTACAAATAGATATACACTCATGTAGCTGACAGTGGATGGGCCCAACCATGTGACTCATGAGCTTCTGAGAAGAAAACAGGAGCTGTGACAGCCAAGCCAGGGTGGTCTTTGGGAAGGAAGTTGGAGGGCCCCTTATCTAAAATGCTCCACCCAAATCAGGAAATCTCCAAGTCTCCCAAAGCACTTTCCTTCTGAGGGCCCAAAGCTCTTCTCTCTGTTTCTCAGTCAGCCTCACTACCCTTTTCTGGTGGTGCCAGTACCTTCTGGCCAATATTGTTGGTGCCCATCCCTCCACTGCTCTCACCATGTCTGTACAAGCCAGCTTGAATTCCAGCCATCTTTCCAGACTAGAGGAGCCTAGGAATGAAAGCCTTCCTGCAGCCCCCACCTCTATCCACCCCACGACCCACCCGACACAGCAGCCCTGAACCAATGTCTAATAGTCACACAGTGTACACACTCTAGCTTTCTCATCCCTTAGTAGGGTAGTTTTGAGGTATGTGTTATACGCCATTTTCCAAGGTGGCCCACTATGGTAGGCATCCTGATAGCACCCGTCCTGTCTTGCCTTACCCTCACCTAAATACTGTTCTTTCCAATCAACAACTTGCCCCTGAATTCTTGACTCAAAGATCTGGTTCTAGGAAATATAACCTGAGACCACCTACTATTGTCTGAATGTTTGTATCCTCCCCCCCGCCCCATTCATAGGTTTAAAATCTTAACCCCCAGGATGATGGTATTGGGATGTAGGGCCTTTGCCAGGTGACTAGATGATAAGGTCGGTCCCTCATGAAAGAAAGGGACTAATGCCCTCATTAACCCCACAGAGCTCTGTAGCCCCTTCAGCCATGTGGGGAAACAACAAATGATTAGTCTACAACCTGAATCTCACCAGAACCCAACCCTACCATCACCATCATCTTGGACTTCCAGCCTCCAGAACTATGAGCAAGAAATTTCTGCTTTTCACAGGCCACCCATCTACAGTATTTTGTAACAGCAGCCTTAATAAACTAAGGTGCTGCAGATGACATATTTGGGTTTTTTCAATTCTTAGATAGCAATCACAGAATGAAAAAAACATTGGCTCTAGATTATGACTCATAATTACCATGATCTACAGAAAGGGACTGGGCTCCTTAGAGGAAAAGCTGATTCCAGAGCTGGGGCAAGAAAAGTACAAGACAACTAGGAACATCTTATTGTACCAAAAAGTGAGAAAGTACTCAAAGAATGACAAAAACATATTAGAAGGACACAGGAGGGGAACCTGGGTAGCTCAGCTGGTTAAGCATCTGATTCTTGATTTTGGCTCTGTTCATGATCTCACAGTTCACGGGTTTGAGCCCCGCATTGGGATTCTCTCTCTCCCTCTCTCTCTGTCTCTTTCTCTCTCTGTCCCCCCACTCCCTCTCAAAATGAATAAACTTTTAAAATTTTTTAAATAAAAAAATAAAAGGAGACAGGGGGCAGCTTGAAAGGGTTCTCTCTGGTTAAACTTGGGACAACCCGAACATCGAAATAAATAAAAACATTAAAGAACTGTATAACCCACTGAATAAAATAAGAATCCATGAATCTATACAGATAATACAGAAATTTTAAAAACAAACATAAAAAGAGAAAATCACTTCCTTTTAATGAAATGCTGCCAAATATATATAGAAAGAATGATAGTAAAACTCCATTTTAAACCACCATAGCAGAGAGTGAGGCAAAAAATCCTCCATGGATGCTAAATCTGGAAAGCAGTTAGCATTCCAGATGCTAAATCTGGAAAGCAAACTTTGAAGGAATGGGATATTTATATGGTCTCAAAGTGTCTTCCCACAAGTTATGTGTTAATTACAAAAGGACAAATAGTAACTGCACAGTAGGGAAAGCACAACAAAATAGAAAATGTTCCCTCAAACATGTCTGAAGATTTTCACTTATTCCTTACTAGGAAGAGAATGAGGATAAGGTCAGATCCCACTGACTAAACCACACACATCATTGTTATCAATGCTATGCTTAAGTGCACACACTAGGTATGCATACCTGGGGGTAGGGTCATAATTAACTACTCCCTTTACCCTTCCCATAAAGCCTGGGTTTTGTTAGAGAATCATGCCACATTCAGGCTGATCCCCACCCGATCCTCCTTCAAAATCATCAGCATTCAGTACTGAGAGACAAGGAAAGGGACTGTGAGTAAAAGAGAGGAGTTGAGACTCCACTGATGGAGCCCTAACAACGCCAAGGGCCCTCAGGCGGGCAACCAGCACATATTGTGTGCTACCCCTTCTGTGCCACTCAAATCACCTTCCAGTCCTGTTGTAGCCACCTAATATTTAAACATCAAATTGTGGCATACGTGTCTTTCTCTACCTCCATCAGAGAACCCCAAAGGGTGAACCCCTTTTTTTTAACCAATTTTTCACATTCATCTTTTAAGATCAGAAGTTTCTAAACTGCTTTAGCAGCACTTTGGGGCTACACAGTGGCTTCCAAAGAGATATGTCCAGTCCACATCCTAAACCACAGAACGTGTGAATGTTACCTTTTTAGGAAAGACACTTTACTAAAGAATCTTTTCAGCTATTATTAATTTAATTAATTAAACTACGTTGGGGCGCCTGGGTGGCTGAGACAGTTAAGCATCCAGTTTCAGCTCAGGTCGTGAACTCAGTTTGTGGGTTCAATCCCCGCATCAGGCTCTGTGCTGACAGCTCAGAGCCAGGAGCCTGCTTCAGATTCTGTGTCTCCCTCTCTCTCTGCCCCTCCCCTGCTCACACTCTGTCTATCAAAAATAAATATTTAAAATTAAAAAAAAAAAACTACGTTAAACTGATGTTTTATTAATGTAAAGATTTTGAAATCAAGAGACTATCCTGGCTTATCCCTATAAACCCTAAATGCCATCTCAAGTGTCCTTATAAAACAGAGGCGGAGGGAGATTAGAAATACATTGAGAGAGAAGCTGGTGAGAAGATGAAGCCGAGAAAGATGCTGCCACGAGCCAAGGAATGCCAAAGGCAACCAGAAATCAGGGAAGACCAGGAATATGTGGGGGCTAAGGGAAGGCTTCCCCAAAATGTGCCACTATGGCATATGGATTATTTTTTTTAAAGCTCCCTTAAGAAATAGCCAGTGCCTTCCTCTGGACACCCAGCCCTTCCACTGTCCCCCCGAAAGCAGGAATTGAATCTCCCATATGAAGTAAAAAGACATCCTTATCACCAGAGAGAACGTTAAAGCCACGAAAGCTGTAAAAACAAACTTTGTCACTTTTTACTAATCTTCTACTTCAGTCCAAATTCCACATAGAATTCCTTACTGATTAAAGGGGTGTCTGGGTGGCTCAGTCAATAAGGGTCCAATTCTTGATTTCAGCTCAGGTGAGATCTGACAGTTCATGGGATTGAGCCCCGCGTCAGGCTCCACGCAAACAGCATGAGGCATGCTTGAGATTCTCTCTCTCCTTCCTCCCTCTGTCTCTCTCAAAATAAAGAAACTTTTTTTAATTCTTATTTTTTAATTAAAGCTCCCAAACATGTTTTCCTTAGCCAGTAAATCTCTCACGAATGTGTTGACTCTTTGTCTCAAATATATAAAAGCCACCTGCTTTGGTCATTTCTTTAGGTCTCAATCGCATTATTGGGCCTCCATGTGCACATAATAAAACTTTAGGTTTTTTTCTCCTGTTAACTTGTTTCATGTAAATTTAATCCTTAGTCCAGCTGGAAGAACTTAAAGGGTAGAGGAAGAATTCTGCCTCCCCTTTAAATGGATTCTCTGCCAGAACCTCTGAAGAAAGCGTGGTGCCATGGACAGCCTGATTTCAGACTTTGGGTCTCCAGACTGTAAGAAAACTAATTTCTGTTCTTTGAAGCCACCAAGTTTGGTACAATTTTACGGCAGCTACATGAAACTAATACAGCAGACACTTTCTGTCAAATGAAACCTTACACAGCCCCGCACTGGGTCAAATAGATCAAAGCAGAACGTTTGCTGTCAAGCGGGGAGCGGTGGCCTCCCATCACAGGCCATCTCTCCTGTGCGAGCCTCGTACTGACCCCGGATGCTGACAGCATGCTCCCCTTGGCCTGGAAGCACCGAAGCAACCCCGAGGAACAGAATTTAAAAAACAACACTCTTCAAAACACTCATCCGGTCAGGATCCTACTGCTTCAACTCCCTGGATATGCACTGCATCCCATATGTCTGCCTCTCCTCTCCTTGCTTTTTTATTTAACCAACCCTTTCCTTGCATGAGTGCTCTTTGGAAAAGGTGACAAAAATAGGCACGTGAGTTGAGCACCTGGCTCAGTTTCTGAGCCACAGCCTCTGGAGCATTCTCTGTTAATGACGTTCATTCTGACTCTCCTGTCCCTTGTTTTATTATTTTTTTAAATATAATTTATTGTCAAATTAGCTAACATACAGCATGTAAAGTGTGCTCCTGGTTTTGGGGATAGATTCTTGTGGTTCATCACTTACATACAACACCCAGCACTCATCCCAACAAGTGTCCTCCTCAATGCCCATCACCCATTTTCCCCTCTCCCCTACCCCCCTCCATCAACCCTCAGTTTGTTCTCTGTATTTAAGAGTCTCTTACGGTTCGCCTCCCTCCCTCTCTGTTTGTAACTATTTTTTCCCCTTCCCTTCCCCCAGGGTCTTCTGTTAAGTTCCTCGAGATCCACAAATGAGTGAAAACATGTATCTGTCTTTCCTGTCCTTTGTTTTAAACTTGTAGTTGGTGTCTTCCTCTCGTCTTCAGCCTCCAGTTTTGATTTGATGTCCACCCCCAAGGTTTGTCTTTGGCCTGTTCCATAACCTTCCTTTTGGTTTCAATTGATGTTTTTCAAACTCAGACCCTTGATCTTGACCCTGCAGCACACTTTCATACTGCATACCGTCTAAAGCTCTCCTGTTCATCGTGAGTCACAAACTCCAGACCATACATTCCTTCCCTGAAGAGTCAGGAACAGCCATCCCTTCTAGGCTTTCTAAAGCCAGCAGTATTATTCCTTCAAGTGCCATCCTGAGCTGATTCTATAATTCAGTGCCATTCACAGGCCATGATTAATACCCAAGATGCAGAGGTAAAATCCCTTGCCTTATAAAAACTCTCTGAGTAGGGCACAGAAGTAGTACCAAGAACTAAAGTGCCTCTAATTCACACATTTTTTAGATTATTTCTGCCATCAATGACACAGCCCTCTCAGGATTCAAGCAAAACCTGAGGATAAGTAGAGATGGGGAGGGGGGGAAGGTAAGAGAGGAATGAAGAGGAAAACTAGAAATTCATGTCAAATAACCAACTTTGGAATGCAACTAGCATATACCCTCAGCCATAATTTGAAGACTACCTGTACATTCTTCTCTGCATTTTTATCATTCGCTTTTACATGGCATTGACCTGGAAGCTGCCTATGCAGCCTCTCCCAACTTCTTACAAAATATAGAGGTGCCTCAACTTTCACGTTTGACTTGCAAACAGTGCGTACCTCCACACAGTTACCCGAGAGTGAATTATTCTGTTTGAGCCCAGAAATGTCTGTGGAATTATCTACATGCTTATTTTATTTTGTTCTGTTATTTCATAAAATGAGAGAAAATGGAAATGTGAAAGTGCTGATACGAGTGATAAGTATAAGCCATGCAAATGCAATATAATTGAGAAAAAGATGAAAACGATTCAGCAGCCTAATGACAATCTTTCACCTTAATCAGATTCTCATTGGACTCAGGCAGGTCAATCGTGTGTTCAATTAATTGTGAAGGAAAAGAACACAATTAAATAACATGTACCAAATATTGGCAATAAATCATAAATGATTGTGTTCAAAAGCCTGAAGTATAATTAGGGATCTTAAGCCTTTTTTAGCTCTCTGGGAATGGAACTCCTACCTCTTATATATCAAATAAGTCTATTGTCAGACTTTCCCACATTCGAGTTTTGTACAAATTTTCAAGAATACATTATGCATAAAAGGAGAGTATTCCCTGTACTTATAACCAAAAAGACAGACAAAAATACTAAAGTCTTAACTGATTTCAACCAAATATCAGTATCTGAAAGGAACTTACTTGCACCGTAAAGCAAGTAACACTGAACTAAAAAACCTACACATGGACCTCTCCCCAAGACAGAGACCACCTGAACAAAAAAAGAATGACGAAGACCATAAAGACAAAACTCTCTACCTATGAAACAACCTATGCACAAGGCTATTAAGGCTATGGCATTTGTAAAAGCAAAAGACTGGAAACCTAAATGTCTTCCAGTAGGGAACTGGCTCAACAGCCCATAACACACAATAGAGAACCATGCAATCACACAGCAAAGTCAAGATCTCCATGAACTAATATGGAGGGACTTCTAGAAAATATTACTAAGTTATAAAATCAAAGTACAAAATATTGTATAGTTTGACACCTTTTATATAAGACAGAGGGATGAGTAAATATACAGATAATTTTCTTATTTTTCAAATTACATAAAAATTAGCTAACAGTTAATAAGTAAGAGAACATAGGAACTTCTCAAAATATACTTTTGTATATAATTTTTACTTCTGAAGTATGTAAATACTCTACAAATTTAAAATTATATTAATCAAAAATAAGTCTTATACACAATCAGAAACAAATGAATCTACCTGCATATAAAAATGATAACCACACAGAGAAAATCAGTAGTCAAATTTCTTTGAGCACAAAACTATGACTGTACCTCTTTAGAGTGTATATTCTAAAAGAATAGCAGTGAAATACTAAACTTACTATAAATATTAACATTAGAATTATAAATTTTAAACTATTTTACAGTTACTATTTTAAGTGGGGAGATTTTCATCTAAGAATTTTATACCTAGCCAAGTTGTCTCTCAAATATAAAGGTAAAATATGCTACCACACATTCTTCTGTGGAAAAATGAGTCACTAAGCATTACGTTCCAAGAACCAAGAGAAGAGTCACATTTAAGAGATAAAAAATGTATCCATTGTGGTAAAAAATAATTGACTCACTTTGGACCTCAAATCAGAATGCCTTTTGGGTTTTATGTTTCCAGATGGATTCCATATCTCAAGACATAAGTTGGCCATGAAATGCTACCCTAGGCTTCTTTCTCTATCTTACCAAAGCCAGAAAGTATGTTTCTTGAGTCCTATTCTTTATCCCAGTGTTTGGATAAAAGCTTTTGCTAGGTTTCATTACCACTTAAAATAACCTATAATATTCTGTTCCAGCACTTGCTCCAATAATAGACAAACTATTTACATGGTTAAGATGCTGTGCTGGGAGAATGACTAACCTAAAGTATTTTTTTTCCTCCATAAAAAATATAGCTGCATAGTTCAATGTAATAACCACTTTCATGGCCAAAGAACTCAAGTAATGATTTTCTGCAACTTTAAAACTCATATTGAATGACCTAAGTCTCAGAGTTCTGTTTTGTTGTTAAAAACTGAATTAAAAAACTAGTCTATAGCAGATATTATCTTCATCAATGCCTCCTTTTATCATCTTCCACCTAACAGTTACAAATGTCCCTGCATTTACTATATTTTAAACTTTGAAACAAATACAATTTTAAACACATACAATAAAATAGAACAATAACATTTATCTCCAGATGGTAAAATTCTGTGTAATTATTTTTTACTTCATACTTTTATATTTTTCAAGTCTTATGCAAAGCATATATACCACTTTCATATCACAAAAATAGATGTTTAAATCAGTACCATTTTTAAATATGGCCATGTTTTTTTAATATATTTATCAAAAAAGAAAACCAACATCATTACTTTTTGTCTTAAGACTATGACTAATTGTTTTCTCCTTCCCTCAACTTTTCTGTATTTTCCAAGTTTTCTAGGATGAATGTGTATTACTTTCATAATGCTTAGGGGATGTTTTTGTGGTTGTTTTGGTGGTGAGGGAAAGAACAAGTCAAAATCACTACTCAGTTGGAAATCACCAGGCTAATTGCTCATAATTTAAAACGATGATAGAGGATAAGTGAGAAATAGACATTAAGGCATGACCTCCACGCCTTAGCTTTCCAATTGACCCCAGCCATT
>PITB01030834.1:0-16461 GCA_004024585.1 Paradoxurus hermaphroditus
CACACCCACCCCCGCCACTGTCCCCTGCACCCCCGGCACACCAGCGAGATCTCTGCCCTCCCAGCGGCTCCCAGGGACCCCCCCACCCCCCCCAGGATGCACCTGCTCCAGCGAGGGGCTGGGTCTGTCTGTTTTTCAGACCCACCGGGCTCCGCGTGGGGGCAGCTGTGACACACACACACCCAGAAACGGGCCAGCGAACTCGGGCTCGCGCAGCCTGGGCCCCCACGGGCTCGTCCCCACGCGCGCCTCCGCCCTCCTCGCCCCACCTTAGCTCTGGTGCCCGAGGGAGGCCAGGAAAGTCCCCAAGAGGCGTCCGGCTGGGCGCGAGGCCCGGGAGGAAGCACCAGCGCCTGCCTCACTGGGACACCCCTTGGGGGACTGGGGGGGGATTACGGGAAACAGCGATAAAGGACCAGGGGATGCACGGAGTACAAAGGGCCCACTGGGGGGGGGTTGGGGAGCCGGAGGGGGGGGACACGCCTCGATGGGTCCCCGGTGCTCCAATACCTCCACTCTGCCGAGCCTGACTCACAAGAGGGGAAACCGAGGCCCAGAGATCAGATGACTTGCCCAAGTCCCTCCAGCCAGGATGGGGCGGGCAGAGGACCCCTAAGTCCTTGGTAGAAGGTTTTTCGGGGGGTTGGGGGGCATCTACTCTTCCCGCTTTCCAAGGGCGAAGGCGGCCCGGTCCATCTCACGGCTCCGCGTGTTGGGCGGATGACCAGGTCCGGCGATCAGGGCCTTTTGCGACCACAGACTCTGGGGCTGGCTCAGGAACAGGCGTGTGACTCTGACTGGGCCGGTCCCCCTTGGGCCTGCAGGGGCTCCCAGACGTGAGGCGAGGCCTGGAGGTGATAACGGGCGCCATCGTGGCTACCACGAAACGGGCAGAACCGAGAGCCCCAAGGCCGTTGTGGTGGAACCCACAGACGCCCCTTCCCTGGAGGGGCCTGGGAGGGCTCCCGGGAGGAGAGGACACTGGAGGCGGGGTTTTGATGGATGAAGAGGAGTTCACCAGGGAGCTAGAGAGGGGCATTCCAAGCAGAGGGAACCGCCCGTGCAACCCCAGCGGGCAAGAGAGGGCCGGGTGTGTCCTGCGCCCTGCCAGTGGCCCCCGGGGCGCCGCAGCACAGAGAGGGCCGCGCGGAGGTGTCAGCGCCCCCTAAGGGTGAGGCCTCGTCTTTGCCGCAGCTTTGACGTCCGCTCCGTTAACGGCCGTGGCACAGGTGGCCCTTCTCTGGGGACACGGATGGGGGGGGTGGGGAGCGAACGGGTAACTGGCTTCGGGGCGCGGGGGAGCCCCGGGCTGGGTCGGGGTGGCCCCGGGAGCCTGCGAACAGGCCCCCGGTCCGAGGCAGGAGGGCGTATTTCCCGTTTCCCCGTCTAGGGAGCCCCCCCCCCACCCCGGGCCGGGGCGGCGCTCCCTTCAGGGGAGGCAGGTGGGGGGGGGGCGCCAGGAGCGGGACTCCCGGCACCACCTCTTCCTGCCGGTGTGACCCCAGGAGGGTGGCGGCACCGCTCTGCGCCTCGGGTGCGTCATCTGGGACCTGACTTCGCCGCCGGACCGGGTCCGTCCTGGGCCCAGGAGCAGCCCCGAGTCTGCAGGGGGCCGGAGGGGGCGTGTGGAGCCCGTGGTGGAGGAGGGGCCTGGCCGCGTCCAGAACATTCCCTCCGCAGTTCCCGGCCTCTTTGAAAACAGGAAGCCGGCTCTCCTGGGAGAGCGTTTCCGGAGCGTCCTCGTGCTGCGTGCTGGGAAGGGGGAGAAGGGCGGAGGGGGGAGGGGGGAGGGAGCAGAGGGGGGTGCACGCTCGCGCGCGCTTGCAGGCGGCCCTGAGGCCCGCGGAGCCCACCAGCGTGTGCGCGTGTGTTTGTGCCTCAGTCTTCTCCGAGGGGTCGCCCAGGGGCCCTCGGGGCTCGGATGTGGGTTTCACGCCTCGGCTGATCTGGGGCAGGGGGGGCGCGGGGGGGGGCGTCTGCGAGTCCGGGCGGGGGGGCGGGACGTCGGGCACAGGTGTCTACGGGCAGGGGGCGCCGGGGAGCGCTGGGGTAGGCGGGCCGGTGCAGGGCGGAGGCCGGTGTGCGCAGATAGAGCCCGCAGGGGGGCGGCCCGAGTCAGGTGCCGGTGGCCCCTAGGTTCCGCCTCTTGGCTGCTCCCCTTTCCCCGCGGCTTCTCCCGGTCCCCAAGGCTCGGCGCCGGCCCTGTGACCGCCGCGCCCTCCTTTCCTTCCACCTGCCCCCTCCCCCGTCAGCCTCTGGCCCACTTGCTGTGCCCGTAGGCCGGAGGCCGCTCTGTTCTTATCTCAGGGCCTTTGCACCTGCTGTGCCCGCTAACCAAGCTTCTCTACCCTCCGCCCCTCTCCATCTCTCAGGCCTCCGGATACCCGGCTTTGGGCGAGTCACCGCCCTCCTACTTCCTGGCTGTTCCCCTGCCCTTCCCTGAGTCCCGCGGCAGCTTCCATCCCTTCCCCCTGCACCCTAGGACGTGCGGGCTCCCCCTCTCAGTCCCGGTTTAGTCTGTAAACCGGGGCCAACCTCGGTGCGGTCTCGCTTGCCTAGAGTCACCCAGAGAAGCCTGAATTCAAACCTGGGCTTAGATCTGCCAATTTTTAGAGATTTTGTCCTCGTTCATGTCAAGAGGGGGAAACCCCGGAGGGACAGTGAGTGACAGCCTGGGGCAAATCGGGGCCTCCTCATGCCTCGTTCCCGAGATGCCGTTCGCTTGCCGGCAAACTTCTACTCGCCCTTCAACACCCCATCTCAAATACCCTTTCTCTAAGCCGGTCCTGACGCCGTGGGCGGAGGGCGTTTGGTGTCTGGCACTGTCTGTCCCCTCCGGAGAGGCCGGGGCGGAGGAGCACAGCCAGGAGCACAGGCCCGTGTCCCCACATGCTGACTTTCTGGAGTTGGCCCAGGTGCCTTTGCCGTGCCTGACCCCCAGGAGGGGACGCCTCCTGTCCTACCAGCCTCAGGACCTTTGCACTTGCCGTTCCTTCGGCTCAGAGAGCCCTTCCCTCACTCCCCACCTTCTCCTCCTTGAGCTAAGCTCAGATGTCCCCTCCTCAGAGGCTCCTCGGCCTCCCGGACCAAAGCTGCCGTTCTCTCGTTCTCTCAACCCCTCCCTTCCGCTCCTGGCAATTCATAATGACGACATATTGGTGGCTTCATGGCTGTCCTCCATCTACCTTGGCAGGTGGGGACGGGGGGTGGGGGCTAACACCCCTCCCCCAAATGGGAGAGTTTCCCAGCCTAGCTCTTTGGCTCAGAGTTCAAGGTCCAGCCCAAGCCGGGGCGGGGGGGGGGGGGTAAATTCCTTTCTTTTTTTTCCTTTGCTTAATTCTCAGTCACCCTTTGGGTCTGGTCTCGGTGGTCTCTCCCAGTGTCAACTGTTGACCCGGTTAGGACACATCGCCTGCTTGCGTGGACCCGATGTTTGCGGCACGGAGTGTGTCAGGCCGGCAGGCCGAGTGAGTGTGGCTCTGACAAAGGGAGGGGACTCATTTGCATAGCCCGTGAACAGGACCGTCGCGGACCGCTGAACTTGTCGGCACAGTCTGTAAGCGCGGATGCTCATACGGTACTAGCAGGGTGCTGAGAGCCGAGTACAGGGCAGGGACCGCCCAGGAGCTCAGATCAGGAGTGGACACACATTTTCTATCAAAAGTTCTGGAACACGGGGCGCCCGGTGGCCCCGTCGTTGGAGCGTCCGGCCCTCGATCTCAGCCCAGGTCTGGACCTCAGGGTCAGAAGTTTTGTTTTGTTTTGTTTTCCAAGAGTCTTGATTTATTGAGAGAGAGAGAGAGAGCGCGCGCGCGAGGGAGCGGAGGAGGGGGCGGAGAGAGAGAGAGAGGGCGAGAGAGCGGGGATCCCCGGCAGGCTGCCCGCTCCGCGCGGAGCCCCACGCGGGGCCGGATCTCACGAACCTGAGAGGCCACGACCCGAGCCGGAATCCAGAGTCCTACGCTTAGCCCCCTGGGGAACCCCTCAGAGCCATGAGTTCAAGCCCCACACCGGGCTCCACGCTGGCCCGGAACCTGCTTAAAAAACATAAAACTGGGCGCCTGGGTGGCTCAGTCGGTTGGGCGGCCGACTCCGGCTCAGGTCATGATCTCACGGTCTGTGAGTTCGAGCCCCGGGTCCGGCTCTGTGCTGGCGGCTCAGAGCCTGGAGCCTGCTTCGGATTCTGTGTCTCCCTCTCTCTCTGCCCTTCCCCTGCTCACGCTGTGCCTCTATGTCTCTCAAAAATAAATAAACATTAAAAAAAACCATAAAACTAAATAAAGACATAGTCAGATAATAAACATTGGCGGCTTTGCGGGCCGCAGTCTCTCCTGCAGCTTCTCAACCGGCCCCTTGAAAGCAGCCGCGACAGCGACCAGCGGGCCGGTGGGGGGCGGGGGGCGGGGGCAGCTCCGCATAAAACTTTATTTAGATGGTTTTGCATTTCCTACGGTTTTCCCACAGCACGAACCGCTTCTCCTTTCGGGATGTGTTGAATCCTTTGAAAGCGTCAGCGCCGCTTCTGTTCTAGGTCGTGGCCAAAGCTGGCGTCGCCCGGCCTGAGGCCCGCGGCTGGCGACGAAGTGTCAGGAGAGGTTGGTTACAGACGCGGTGGCTCTGCTTACAAGGCTCCGGGTCAGCCGGCGCAGAAACATCAGGGCCGTGTAGACGCCGACGGCGTCTGACCGCTGATCGGCGACAGGTGTGACACTTGGTGTTTATGGAGCCTTGGAACGGAGCGAGGGAGGATGGCTCCGCGGGGGTCAGGACGCAGTGTCGGCTGGCCGCTGACCACACGGGGCGCCGCCACCCGTTCTCAGAACACTGTTTACCGAGGATCAAGTGGCAGGGGCCGGTGGCAGGGTATCGAGTCACAGGGCAGTCACACTGAGACCCGGGCGCCGTGACAACAGCTCTGGACACCAGCTGTTTACAGTGACCTGAGACTGGCTGTTTACAGGGGACCGGCTGACCTGCTTCCGGATGCCAGGGCCCAGATGGCCCGGGGGGGGTGGGTGGGGGGGCCGGGCTCCTCGGCAGGTGTTTGCAGAGGGCCCGGGTCCGGGGTCCCCTCTCCCGCGGCCGCCTCTGGCACCAGGAGCGGGAGCGAGGAGAGAGCCCTCGGCCCAGGCGAGGTGAGGCTTCAGCGCCCTGAGGACCCCCCCTGCTCACACCTGCTCTTCGGAGGCAGGACTTGAGCCCCGGGGGTGTCGGGTTCCGGGGTCTGGCTTGTCTTCCTTCTCTCTCTGCTGGTTCCTGGCTCTGCCGCCTCGTGCACCTCACTTAACTCATCTGAGCCTCCACGTCCCTGTCTGTCAAATGGGTATGACTATGGAGCCAGGTTGCCAGATAAAACACGGGATGCGCAGTTAACGTTGGATTTCAGGCAACCAGGCGATACATCTTAGTATAAGTATATCCCAAATGCTGCATGGGATATACTTATGCTAAAAAAAAAAAAAACCCCACACACAAAACAGATAAGAGAACAAGGCGTTTATCAAATATGCCTCTCCGATGATGAAGTCTCCCTGATAGGAGGTCGCCGAAGTCTCGAGGACGGAGGCTCGCTGTCCCAGGAGCTCCCGGGGAGGAGCCCAAGGCAGGTCTGGCGATTAGCTCATAAACGCATCACGTGTCGCTGGGGAACGGGACCCGGGTGACAAGAATGGGGCCATTATTCGAGAGTTTCACTGGGATGTCAGCAAGAGGCTCCGGGCCACGGGAAGGAGGGGGGTTCTCCATTCACACCGCGTCCCCGGCACCTCGATGATCTGAAGGGCTCGGCAAATAAGACATCCAATAAAGAGGTGTCGAACTCCGTGGCGGGGTCCGCCACTCTTTCTTGAATACTTACGGCATGGCAGGCGCTCCAGCTCACGCTCGCCCAGGGCTCCCCATCAGCAAGGGAGACGGCTGTTAATACAGTCAGCGGCATAAACGCAAAATTATAACTCGGAACAGACCTGCCAAAGGGGGAGACGCAGCGCTGGGATCCAGAGGGTCCTGGACAGGTCCCAGAGGGGCTTTCTGGCAGAGTGACACTTGAGGAAGAGATTCGCAGGTACAAAGGTGGCGCAGAGAATCCTAGGTAGTGGGCCCAGCGTGTGCAAAGGTCCTGGGGTGAGAGCGAACGTAGTTTCAGGGGCTGGCTTCGCGCCACCCCCCAGCTCCCTGTGACAATTTACAGGCTCCGGCAGACAGTCGAGGCTAAGTTTAGGATGGCCGGAGTCGCCTGGCAAGTCCAGAAGGGTGCGAGGCCCTCAACCGCCCACAGGGGGAAGGACAAAAGCCTGGGCCCATCCTCCGCTCGGGGTGGGGAGGAGCAGGCGAGATGAACGGTGCCCAGCACCGCCTCTGCCCTGGAATTTCCTGAGCCACCTGCCTGCCCGACGCACCCTCCTCTCCCACGTTGCCGCCTCCCGGGACACAGCGGGAGGCTCGAGACGAGGCCGCGAGCCGCCGGCGGAGTGAGGAGGCCGCGGGAAGAGCTCGGGGACGCCCGGCTGGGACTCTCAGGACTGAGAGCCGGAGCCGGGACGGCGACAAGAGCCATCACGATAATCGCTGCCGCCGAGGCCTGACGGTGCCCGGCTGGGGCCTGCTGGCGGACACCTCGGGTCCTGGCCGCAAAAGCCCCCGCAGGCTGGTCCCGGAAGGATCCCCGTTTCACAGACAGGGAGACTGAGGCTCAGAAGGATGCAGCTACCGGCTGACGGCTCCTGGTGACCCCAGGATGTGGCAAATCTTAAGGCAGGCTGCTATGACGCTAACTACCGCAGAACGGGGGGCCGAAACACTTCCTTTTTTTTATGTTTATTTATTTGAGAGAGAGAGAGAGAAGGAGAGACAGAGTGCAAGCTGGAGAGGGGCAGAGAGAGAGGGAGACACAGAATCGGAAGCAGGCTCCAGGCTCCGAGCTGGCAGCACAGAGCCCGACACGGGGCTCGAACCCATGAAGTAGGAGATCATGACCTGAGCTGAAGTTGGACGCTTAACTGACTGAGCCGCCCAGGCGCCCCTTAAACACTTCTTAAAGGGCCCTAACCCATCGTGGGGGCTCCACCCTCCCGACCCGATCACCTCCCAAAGGCACCCACCCCCCACCCCCCCACCCCGCTTCTAACATCATCACACTGAGGATCAGGGTTTCAATTTATGACTTTCGGAAGCGACACAAGCCTTCAGTCCATAGCAACAGCCGTCTTTCCTTTTTATCCTAACTTTGGAGGGGGCTGGAATCAGGGCCCTTGGACCCTATGGGCCATTTGTCTCTTGCCTCATTAGCGCTGCCTATAAAACGGGACTTTGGGGCGCCTGGGTGGCTCGGTCGGTTAAGCGTCCGACTTCGGCTCAGGTCACGATCTCATGGTTCATGAGTTCGAGCCCCGCGTCGGGCTGTGTGCTGACGACTCTGAGCCTGGAGCCTGCTTCGGATTCTGTGTCTCCCTCTCTCTCTCTGCCCCTCCCCTGCTCGTGCTCTGGCTCTGTCTCAAAAATAAATAAACATTAAATAAAAAATAACTAATAAATAAAATGGGACTGTGGTCAATTCCAGTATCCATAGGAAGACGTTGGCCCCGGGCTCCTGAGCCCACGCTGGGCTCAGCCCAGGGGGACTGTGGCGGGAGGCGTCTCCATCTCCCTGTCGAATCTGTGACTCTCTGTGTCCAGGTGCTAAAGGCAAATGTCTACATCCAGTAGTTGTCACTTACCATATATCCCCTGCAGGGGGGGCCCCGTGGAGCTTCCTGGGTGATGCGAATATTAGATCCAGAGCGATAGTTTCGGGACCGATGCATTTGCCAAAACTCATCCAGCTGTACTGGGTTTTGTTTTGTTAATGTTTATTTATTTATTTTGAGAGACAGAGAGAGAGAAAGAGAGAGAGAGAGCTCAAGCAGGGGAGGGGCAGAGAGACACAGAGAGAGAGAGAATCCCAAGCAGGCTCTTCGCCATCAGCCCGACGCCGGGCTCGAACCCACGAACCACGAGATCATGACCTGAGCTGAAATCAAGAGTCAGACGCACGACCGACCGAGCCCCCGGGGCTCAGTTCGTGAGTTGGGTACTGTATTCTATTGTGTGTGAGTTATGCCCCAAAGAAGCCGACCCTGAAAATAGTTGTATATTTTATTTTATTGTAAGACTGTTGGGGAAAGGCAACACTGTAACAAAACTCACATGCTTTTATACAAAGTTTCTGTCTGGGGAACTTGGCTTATTTGCGGAAGCTATAGAAGGATGCCAGGGCGCTATCTCGTCACAGACTCTAGCTGTCCAGACTCTTCCCTTCCTGTTCCATTCCTCACTTCAAAATAAAACATATCTGTATTTTATTTTTATTTTATTAATTTTTTAACGTTTATTTATTTTTGAGAGACATAGAGACAGAGCATGAGCAAGGGAAGGGCAGAGAGAGAGGGAGACACAGAATCCGAAGCAGGCTCCAGGCTCCGAGCCGTCAGCACAGAGCCCGATGCAGGGCTCGAACTCACAGACCGTGAGATCATGACCTGAGCCGAAGTCGGCCTCTTAACCGACTGAGCCCCCCAGGCACCCCCACATCTGTATTTTATTTTTTTTATTTTTATTTTTTAATGTTTTATTTATTTTTGAGAGCAGGAGAGACAAAGCATGAGCGGGGGAGGGGCAGAGAGAGAGAGGGGGAGACACAGATTCCGAAGCGGGCTCCAGGCTCTGAACTGTCAGCACAGAGCCCGATGCGGGGCTCGAACTCACAGACCGTGAGATCATGACCTGAGCCGAAGTCGGCCGCTCAACCGACTGAGCCCCCCAGGCGCCCCCACATCTGTATTTTAAATCACGTCAATACGAAGGCGCGATGCACGGAGCCTTGGTGAAATACACACGGACGTCCCGTTACCTAAACACAGAAAAGCAGGTAAAAGCAGTCGGTCTAGAAATGGCGATCTTACAGCGGTCAAAGCGGCACCCGCGGACGCTGCCTCAGTTTCCCCATCTGTACCATGCGGTAATGGCCTCCCTGGGGACCGGGCGGGTTGGGGGCGGTGCCCTCAGCAGATGCTCTCGAGGGGGGAAAAATAAGTCCAGGAAAGGGGGCGCCCCGGCAGCTCCGCCAGGTGGGCGTCCCACTCGCGCTCGGCTCCGGACGTGATCTCGAGGTTCACGGGATCGAGCCCCCGCCTCGGGCTCTGCGCTGACAGCACGGAGCCTGCTTGGGATTCTCTGCCTCCCTCTTTCTCTCTCTGCCTCTCCCCTCCCCTGCTCACTCACGCTCTCTCCGTCTCACTCTCAAAATAAATCAATAAAAAGAAATCGCAGCTGGGCTTTGGTAGCCTCCGTCCTGCCTGCCGTTCGTGGTTCTTTCCGCGGCGGGAATCAACGTGACGGGCGGGCGGCCCGTCCTACCACCGTCCGGATGCCCGAGTTGCTCATCTCCAGGGCAGGCTTCCTCGCACGGTCCAGGCCGACCCGGGGCGGCCGCGCCGGCAGCACCGTCTCAGCCGTGCCCAGTGCGCAGCTGCCCCTTGACAAGGTCCGCTCGTGGTGCTGCTTCTATTCTAGAAGGATCTTGGGGGTGTTGAGGAGCCAGCCCGTGCCAGTGTCTTGAGAGCCCGGAGTCCCCGGGGTCATCAGGAGGTTGGACTCAGGGTGACCAGTGGGGGAGCTCATGGCCCCGCAAGAGAACCTTGGGGGGTTGGGTAACTTTGGGGACCCAGCAATGTGGCCCCCGGGATGGGGGGTTAGCGGGTGGGGCAAGGCAGCCGGGCCGGGCTGGGTTCGGCATGTACAACCTTGACCTCCTTCCAAGTCCTGCCCGTCAGCCATTCGCTGGCGGCCCGCCAGCGTGGCTCACCCCCCTCCGACGGGAGGCCCACGGGTAGATGCAGGAGATGGGGACGGTGAGGCAGGGGACCCAACCCACCCGCGAGACAGACAGACAGACAGTGGGAGACAAATGAGACGGAGAGAGACAAGGAGAGAGGACCGTCTCTCAGATGGGGGAGAGACTGGGAGAGAGAGAGGGGCTCGAGGGTGATTTCGATCTTGGGCCCGGGCTGTCCGGTAAGAGCCATCTCAAGTCTCGGATGAGAAGCGTGACCCTGGGAGTCGCGGGAACCGAACAAGGTCGAGGGGGAAGGGGGGTCATGGAAATGAGGTCGGCGCCTCCTGCGTCGCTGTGAGTCCGGGGACAGCCCGCCGGCATGTTTGAAATTTTCCATAACGCGAAGCATTTTTCAATACTCTCCGGAAAACATAAAGAAGTACAGAAAATGATCTCCGGGCTCCAGGGCCTGAACCCAGGCCTGACGTGCAGGATCGAGGGAAATCTCAGCTCGTCCTGGAGGACAGCCCGGTGGCGCCAGAGCGGGGGATGGCGAGAAAACCCCCGAGAATGCCCCAGGCCCGAGGCAGAGGCGCCGGGATGCCTGGAGAAGGCGGCTGGGAATCCTGCTGGCACCCCCTGCCATTGCAGAAATAGGCGGTGCGCACCCCCACACCTGCCGGCTCCGAGGCCGGAGTGACCAGAACAGCGACTCCTCCTTCCTCCTCCCTGGGGAGGCACTTGCAACACAGGGAGTGACTGCCCTTCCTGGGCTGCCTTCCTGGGAGACGCAGGGGTGGGGGTGGGGGGGTGGCCAGACGGCGGGGGTGGGGGGGAGGCAGGGAGTGAGAAGTGACAGCCTGAGTTTTAGGGGACCTGGGCCGGGGGGGGGGGTCTCATCTCGTTCCCTGAGACCGGGAGAGCGGTCGCTGAGGAAGTGGGCTGGAATCCCAAAGACCACATCCGGAGAAACCCATCGCTTCACCAGGAAAAAAAGAAATCTCTGTACCATGACCTCCACCAAGAGTGGGAACAGAGGACAGAAAGCTTCAAATGAATTTGTCATGCACCCCAGGACCCGCGAGGGCAGACTCTGGCCATGTGAAAATCGGTCCACCCCAAAACAAATGAAGCAACAAAGCAGCTCGGTAGCGTCAGGAATATAACGGGGAAAGGAAGGTTCTAGTGAGACAGATCGGATGGAGGCCTCCCTGCATCCGAAAGAGAAACAAATGAGATAAATGGGGCTCTAAACCCTCAGGGAAACAGAAATGGCTCTCTTAAGACATCCTAGGGGCACCTGGGTGGCTCCGTTGGTTAAGTGTCCGACTTTGGCTCAGGTCATGATCTCACGGTTTATGAGTTCAAGCCCCACATCGGGCTCTGTGCTGACGGCTCAGAGCCCGGAGCCTGCTTCAGATTCTGTGTCTCCCTCTCTCTCTGCCCCTCCCCAACTCGCATTCTGTCTCTGTCTCTCAAAAATAAATAAAAACATTAAAAAGAGAGAGAGAGAGAGAGAGAGAGAGAGAGAGAGATCCTAAAGAAGCAACAGGGACGGTGGATATACCATATTCATGGACAGGGAGGCTGAGGCTCAAAAGATGCTGATCCTCCCCATCTGAAGGTCTGTTTCGTCTCCCCCCCCCCCCACCCCAGCCCCATCTGAAGCTTTAACACAATCCCATTCAAAGTCGCAACACGGGTTTTCCCTCAGGAACTTGATAAGATGATACGAAGAAAATTGACCTGGGAGAGCAGAGCGTGGCCAACAGTCCGAACACTTGTAAGAAGGACAGGGCTGTGTTACCTGTCCTACCAGCTACGGGGACCCGTGACAAAGCTTGTCATTAAGTCAGAGGGATACTGGCACAGGCAGGGAGGGACTCACGGACCAACGGATTGGCATTAAATGCCCACAGACACGCGATGGGGATCAGGAATTGGGTCCAAGACGGAGAGGGGTCTATCTCGGCAGTGGGGAGGGGAGAGGAGTCTATAAACGGATCTGTAAAGTGAGTCTCTGTTGAAATCGATTCAGCTGGGGCCCTTAGTCACATCACACACAAAACTCGGTCTCTTCTTCCATCTCACGCGGCCCTCTGGCCCTCTCCTCTGTCTCGGATCCGCCTCTCCGTTCTCTCATCTTATAAGGACACTTAGCATTGGACTTGGGGCCCGCCCTAACCCGGGACATCATATCTCGAGATCTTCACCTTACTTTAAAGTCACTGCAGAGACCCTATTTCCAAACAAGGCCACATTCACAGGTTCGGGGTGGACCCGTCTCTTGGAGGGCACCAGGCAGATCACCTCAGGGGGGAGGGACCCTTAATCTTAAGATCCTACCAGGACACCCCGAACATCCATTCGCCTGAGGTTCGCAGGTCCCGGACCTGCTAATTCTTGCTCGCCTTGGTGTCCCCGGCTTCCAGCAAGGGCTTGGCACACAGCCGATCGGAGGCGAGTCCACAGCAGCGAACCGAACAGATTGGGGCTCCAGACAGCCGGGGTTTAAGTCTCAGCCCCTCAGATCGGCAGCCCTGATGTCCCTGTGCCTCAGTTTCCCACAAAGTACAGCTGATAATGACCTTCCTGGAGAACGTTGGATGGTGGCCCCCCCCAAAAAGATACGTCTCCCCCCAACCTGAGACTGTGACCTTCGAGGGCGTTCACAAGAAAACCGCAGGCCCCGAATGGTGTCACCTCGGCCAAGTCACCGAAAAGGGGGCTTCGTGCCTAACCTAGCTGCGGATTCGACCTCCCCAAGGACGTAAGTCTTAACCAGCCAGCCGGGAATTTTCAACCCGCACCAACGAAGGATCTGTCGTGGGCCCTCTCCTTGCCCCCTCCCCGAAGCAAGAAGAGGGAAGCCAGCTCTTAAGACCCCTTGGCCCTTCTCCCTTAGGGAAGGTGACTTGGCCTGGAATAACCCTTTCTTATCTTTCGCTACTAATCACTTTCTAGCCCCGCCCTCCTTCCGGTAAAAACCTCCCATTTCTCACAACTCCTGGGAGTTCCCCTCAGGTCGCTAGTGCGAGGCTGTCCCGTCAGCTGCCTGGCCTCATGAAGCCAATCGGATCTTCAAATGTACTCGGTCGGTCAGCTCTTTGTTCTTTAACGAGGGTCACCGCGGCCCTGATGAGCGGCAGACCTGGAGACAAGACCCTTCCAGGCTCCGGTTACCCCGAAAGCCAACGACGGGCATCCTTGCAAGAGACAGAGGAGAGGACGAAGAGAGAGACAAAGGCCGCGGGCACGGTGGAGACGGAGGCAGACATCGGGGTGTCAGGGCCACAGGCCAAGGAACCCCGCGGGCTGCGGGAGACCAGGAGAAGCCAGGAGGCAGGCCTGGGATGGGCTTTCTCGCGGAACCCCCCGGGGACGAACCCTCCCCATGCCACGACTTGGATTCTAGACCTCCTGCCCCGCCCCCCGCCCCCTCCCCGGCCCCCCCCCCACCCCGGACTGTGTGAGAACGAGTGGCTTTAAACCTGGCTTTAAACCTGGCGGGTTCATGGTCCAGCCCCAGGAAGCTCAGGCGACGCCTTACAGCGCCTCTGGGGGCGATGAGATGCACTAATCCCCGGTGCGCAGCCGGTTATACAGTAAGCGCTTAATGTATGCTTCCCATGAGAGTAAAACGTGATTACTCAGCAAAGCGTGAAGTCGTCGTTGACTGCTGAGGGAAGGAGGGAGGGATCGAAGCTCGGTGGGGAGGAGGGCTCGGTGCGCCCCCGGCCCCCCCCCCCCGCCTCCCCTCCCCCCAGGTCGCCCTGCCTCCCCCGACCAGACAGGTCGTGCAGCCCCGTGCAGCCTGCAGCCGGGGGCGCAGCAAACCTCCGCGGGCTGCAGGCGGCTGGAGCCAGACGCGATTTGCAAATCGAGGAAGTCGAAACCGGGACTGAGGCTTCGGCCAACCCACTTGTGAAACCAGCCGCTGCCGGTTCCTCCCCGTGAGAAAGTCCCCGGCCCCGAGGCTGCGTCTGGGAGGGGCGCAGGGAGCGGAGGAGGGCTTGCGGGGTTCGGGGCGGGGGGGGGGGGGCTCGGGAAGTACCGGCGCCTTTTTATTTTCTTTTGGCTTCGGTTTCCCCATCCCCGACGGGGCTGCCCTGGGTGGGGGCAGGGGAGGGACTCGCAGGCTCCTGGCTGGGAGTCGGAGATGCCGGGTGAGTGACTTCGCCCCTCTGTGCCTCAGTTTCCCCGTGTGTGAACTCGTGAGACACACGCGGCCGCTCTCTGCGTTGGGAGACAGGACTTGGATCTTATCACCTGCCTTGCGACCTCCCAGGGTCCCCACTGCTCTGAAGGTGAAGACCGACGCCCTCCCTGGGGCCCCAAAGGCCCCCTGAGTCCAGCCTTGCTGCCCTCCCCGCATGACCTCCCTGCACCGCCTCCTCAGGAAGAAACAAGCGCATTCCCGGCTCAAGTCTTCGGTCTCCATCCCACCTCTTCCGGGAGGTGCTGATATGAAAGACTCTCTCCCTCCCTCTCTCTCTCTCTCTCTCTCTCTCCACATCTGGCCAAAGGTCCTGCTTTATTCTTTCTGTCCATCTCCCTTCCTGCCCCCGGGGCCATAAATCCCACAAAGGGGTAGGTCCCATTGTCCTCAGCCACGCCCGGGCCCTGGCACACAGCAGCGCCTGGTAAATGGCTCTTACTGGCAACGTGATTGTTGCTCGTGATTGTTCCTCGCGAGCCCGCTGATGAAACACCACACAGACCCCTGAAGGCAGGAGAGAAACAACAGCGTGTGGGCAGACAGCTAAGCTGAGACCTGAAGGAGGCGGTGGAGACATAGGGGCGTCTTGGGGGAGGCCGTCGCAGGCAGAGGCACAGCCTGTGCAAAGGCCCTGGGGTGGGAGAGGGCCCGCGGTGGAAGGGCTTCTGGAGGCCGATGCCGGCCCCAGCAGGGTGAGAGTTGTGTCAGAGGAAGCTGTTAGTGAGGCTTTAACAGGATGCCCGGGGGCCCGGCAGAGCGTGAGTCACGGTCGGCCACGGGGAAAGTCAGAAGTCGGTCCTGGCAGCGCTCCAAAGCACAGCCACAAAAAGCCGCATCGAACCAGACAGGCCCAAGACAAAAAAAGTGCAAAACCCTGCTTCTCCCCCCAAATCCCCTCCTCCCCAGGAAATAAATATTCCACCCCCTAGCTGACAACTGACAATAAAAGCCAGAGCCCCAAACCCCAGGCCCAGCAGCTCTCGCCGGAGCCGCTTGCTCTCCCACGTCAGGAGCGTCCTTTCCCTTGAATGACGCGTGCCTTCTTGCACCACTCGACCGTTACGTCCGGTCTGTCTTTGAACTCTTTCGTGCAAACGAGACTGAGACGTCTGGCAGGATCCCGGGGTGCGGCCGGATGGAGGCCTCGGGCCCACCCGCCAGCGGGTGGAAGGACGCAGGAACGGCAAGGCCGGCAGGGTCCCGGGGCTGGGAGAAGGACTTTGGCTTTTACCCTAAGGAAGGTGGGAGCCATAGAGGGTTCCGGAGAAAGGCAGGACGAGCCTGACTCTGGCCATGTGGAGGGAAGATTCTATGGGGGCTGAGAGCTGAAGCAAGGAGACCAGGGAGGCGGTGCCTCTGCTCGTTCTAGGGAGAGATTCTGGGGTCGGGTTTAGGAATGGAGAAGAGAGTCAAGGAGGCCTGTTTGATCCCATATCACGGGGAGGTAAACTGAGGATCTGGGGGCAGAAGGATCTAGGCGAAGGAGAGGCTGAAAGGGAACGAGGGAAGCGAAGAGGCGGCCAGGGTCTGGGAGGGAGATTCGGGGGCTCCCCAGACTCGCCGGGGCTGGGACGGTGCGACCAGGGTACCATCTCTCTTTTACAGAAGGGGAAACTGAGGTGCAGAGAGATGAACCGGTTGTGCGGGTCGATGGGTGGCAGAGGACGGGTTTCGAACCCAGGACGTCAGAGGCTCCAGACCCTGCGGTTGGGATGGCGCTCTGCCTGGGGGGGGGGTGGCGTCATCAAACGTCCCGCCCTAGATCGCCTTACTTAGAACCTGGCTTCCGATGGGGCTGGGCGGAGGCCCCCCTGGGCCGCGCTAAGAATTCAGGTCTCCATTTGCATGGGATTTTTGCTCACTCCTCGCCACCTTCAGGTTCCTGCCCCGTGCGGTGGAAGTCCAGGGCCCCAGCTTGGGAGGGTCCAGGCCTGACACAGACACTCCTGGTTCCATAGAGTCTAGGCCAGGCGGAGTTACCCGAGCTGGGGGGTCCCCAGGGGCCTGGGGGCTCCCCGAAGAGGGGACCCTCAGCCTGAGACTGCCTTCCTGCTCCCCCTGCGGCTATGGTGAAGGGCAGGGAGCGCGGGGCCAATGGGGGCACTTCCTGGGCTTCTAGCCCCCACTCCTGGCTGGCACCAGGCAGCCTCCAGGGCAACAGGATGGGGCCGCCCCCCAGACCACAGCCACTGGGCAACCAGCTGCGGGAGGTGGGGGTGTCGCTGTCCAGCCTGCCCCGGGCGGGCGGGGGGGCGGGGGGGGGAGTGTAGGGACCATTTGCAGTGACTATTTCTGGGGCTGGCCCAGGGGACAGCAGGCTGGAGGACAGCCTGAGAGCCACAGGGCCTGGTGGCTGGGCCAGAATGACCGGCGATGCCACGGGGGGTTGGAGGCCCTGGATGAGACTCTTCATGACACAGGCTTCAGTTCC
>PITB01030835.1:0-16461 GCA_004024585.1 Paradoxurus hermaphroditus
CCCCCTCAACCCTCAGTTTGTTCTTAGTATTTAAGAGTCTCTTGTGTTTTGTCTCCCTCCCTCTCTGTCTTTTTCCTTCCCCTCTTCCCCTCCCCCCTGGTTTTCTGTTAAGTCTCACATAGTCCACCTATGCATGGAAAACATATGGTATCTGTCTTTCTCTGACTGATTTATTTCACTCAGCATAATACCCTCCAGTTCCATCCATGACAGTTTCATTATAATGTGTCTTGAAGATTAGCTTCACATACTTATCTGCCCCATTCTTAACCCAGGTTTGGGAAGTTCTCAGCTAATATTGTTTTGATAAAGACTCTGCCCCCTTCTTCTCTTCTCCTTCCGGTATACCCATTATTCTTATGTTGGCTATCCTAGTGGAGGCTAGTGGCTCTTGCAGAGTTCTTCACACTTTTTTAAGCTTTTTTTTTTAAGTAACCTTTACACCCAAAGTAGAGCTCAAACTCACAACCCAGAGAGTCAGATGCTCTACCTACTAGGCCAGCCAGGCGTCCAAGTATTTCTTCACTTCAAAAAAAAAAAAAAAAAATTCTTAGTTCTCTCCACTTCCCCCTGAATCATTTCTAGATTCCATCTTTTAGATCACGTATTCTGTCTTTTATCTGATCTGCTCTATTTCCAAAGCTTTCTAATGCATTCTTCATCTCATTTCCTGACTTCTTCAGCTCTACAATTCCTATTTAAGTCTTTTTTTAGAATTCCAGTCTCTTTGCTTAGGTACTCTTTCAATTCATTAATCTTATTTCTGAGTTCGTAGAACTGCCTAATTTTCTTGTATCACCTTGAATTTCTTCATGAAAGCTATTGTGAATTCTCTATTTTTCAGATAACAATCGTCTATAACTTTAGGTTTGGTTTGAGGAGAATTGTCCTTTTTCCTTTAACAAAACCATGTCACCATGATTTTTCACATTCTTTAATGACGTTTTCCTATGCCAGAGCATTTGAGGTAGCCAACACCTTTTGCATATAGGTAAAGATTTGTTGACTTTAATTTTAACAGTTCACAGGTGGGCAGTTAGAGGCTTTTCTTTTGTATTACAGCAGGTGGCAGAATAGCACAAGGTTTTGTATTCTCTTACCAGAGCTGACTCGGTAGCTGTTTAGACTGGGTCACAGGAAACTGGGAGGCTGGCAACCAAGTGGGGGTAGTACATACTAAGCCCTTGGGCTTTGGGTGTGTCCCAAGGTCCAGTGGGGGCATCCTCAAGTTCTTGAGTCCCAGTGGTCCTGGATGTTCTCTTGCTGAACTCCCAGGGCAGACAGTGCAAGAAGTGTTTCTTCTTGTCTGCTCCTTCCCTTGCCTTTTCCTTCTCCCCACCATTCCCACCCACAGATGCCTTGCCTCAGAGGACCCTGAGGCTTAACAGCTATGGGATCCTCCAACTGCAGCCCACAGGGCCAGGTAGCCTTTCCACCCCCCAACCTGTCTGCCAGTGGGGTCGTAGGCATTGCCACCCCGTAAAAGCCAGAGTATCAGGCCCCACCAGTGCCACCCAGGCTCTGGTCTCCATGGGGCCCAATCTATACACGGATGGGTCTCTTTGGCATCTGGCTATGCTGTGCAGAGGAACCTTTGTTGGATTTTGGATGTCCTACTAGTTGTAAACGGAAGGGGAGAAACAACTTGAAGGACTCATACCATATACTCAGCCATGATGCTGACCTCACTCCTCCCAAAAGTGATGATTTTAGCATTCTTTCTGGAATTAAAAGGACAGTTTGTCCACTTGATTCAGAAGATTCCTCTTTGTGTGGATAATTCAGATCACATCCATATCCTCCTCTACTCTCCATTTCAAAGGAAATATGTCCATAGCCCATCCAAAAGAAATCTAGTGTCATAAAACCACAAGCTAGATAGAAGGGGGAGATGAACATGTGAGATAATATATAAACATATAGGATACTTAAAATAGATACAAAAATCCCAAAGAGTATATTTATTATTTTTATTGTTGGGGTGAACTATTTTAATAAATTTGAAAACTTTTCCACTACCTTTTCTCATATACAGTGAGCAGTGCAGAGCCCTCATCCCAAGATACAGTTCAATTTAGATGTTCCTATCAGTCTGTCCAGTCAGGAGGAAGAAACCACATCAGTTATATAAGGAATTATTAACTAGTAAAATGTGTTTAACCATGAAAGAAGTAAAAGAAAGCTCTAAAGAAACCAGAAATAGGAGATACAGGAAGCAGACACTACCTCTAAAGCTGAGGTAGAGCAAGCAAATAGGAGGACATCTGGAACAGAATAAGACTGAAATTCTGTTTATAGGAATGTGTGGGACTGGGGTTCCCAGGAAAGAAAAGAAGTTCCCCCAACATGCCACGGGCCGTGCCTGCTGGTCAGGAAACCTCCCACTAGAGAACTGACAAGATTCCCTGGGAAGCAGCCCTCTAAAATACAGCCTGCTGCAATGCCCTAGTTGTTCACCAAAAGGTGAGAGAAGCTAGTCTTCTCATAGCCACTGGCAGTAGCACTGTAGGATTAAGAAAAAAAGCAAGAGAACAAGAAGAAAGCTTTTTCCTCTGCTGTCCTGTGGTGTACCATCTAGTGCACTGTACCAACAGAGGCTAACAGCGTGTAAGATGGCAAAAAAAAAAAAAAAAAAACAGAAAGAAAGAAACTTTTATGAGATCCTGTTCCAGTATCAACAAGTAGGACAAATACAGGGTAGATTTTAATCCAAAAGGCAATAAATTGATAATGGGCACAGTTCACGTCTTTAGTTACTCAGCTTCCATATACACCATTTTACCCACATTGGAACTTCTATATAACAACAAAGCAATTACACATTTTCACCCATCTACAAAGTTGCACTTACAAGTGAAGTTCTAGCTCTTTCCCCAAAATGAAACAGACAGGCAATTCCAGTCATTGAGTCCAATACTGTTATAGTCAAGTTCAGCCACAATCCCTTGACTATTTTGTTTAACCACTGACAACTTGAAATTACAAGGGTAAGAAGAGAAGAAGAAAACAAATAATAAATACAAATAGCACATTTACATGACAAGAAAGGGAAAATATGCAAAGCTACTATAGTCCTTTTTCTGTTATTGGTCACAGGCAGGAACTGGTATCTGTAACTTCCTTCTTCCACTTCCAGTTCTGTGTCTTCTCATCTCTCTCAGAACCACAGCAGGTCTAAGTTCTCTACCCCTGGAGCAAACACACCTTCCTTCTTGAAGGTCTGAATCCTTGATTGTCTGGCTTCCTTTTGTTTGCTGTGGTTCTCTATCTGCCTTTACCATTGAACTTGGTTTTCGTATTTTTTTTAATTCAACGTTTTTTATTTATTTTTGAGAGATGGAGAGAGACCACAAGCAGGCAAGGGGCAGAGAGAGGAAGACACAGAATCCACAGCAGGCTCCAGGCTCTGAGCTGTCAGCACAGAACATGACACGTTGCTTGAACCCACAAACTGTGACGTCATGATGTGAGCTGAAGTTGGACACTTAACCAACTGAGCCACCCAGCTGCACCATTGGACTTGGAAGTAATAAGAGGCAGTATACAGATTCGGGAAACCGTGCTCATAGTCAAAGTTTTCTGAAATTCACCCAGTATCTGAAAATTGTCTTCCTGATTCACATTTTTATCCTGGTAGCAGTTCTCTTCTTTCCAAATGGAGTTAACACACAAGAAGAACCCAATCCTTCTCTCTAATTCCTGAATTAACACAGCACTAGTATTTCACAAATAACAGATATTTACTAAGGTTTGATAAGTGTTTCAACCATCCCAGAATAGGAAGTATATAGTGCAATACAGTACAATATCAGAATGCTTTCCTCTTAAATGTCAATCAGCCATCCATTTATCCAGAAATTTTTGGATGGCCAATGTCTCTGGTCAGAGTGCACGTTTCCCAAAATAGAGCCGGGGACCCACCCATAGCCTATGGGTTCATCTGCACAACTCAAGTTGGATAAAATAACACCATTTACTTCTGCAGAATCATTCAGCCCTCATCTCCTTCATATACAAGCAGAATAAAGGCTGTATGAAATAATTTTCATTACTAAAAAAAACATGACTTCTAATAATAAAATTCAGCCTACCTCAAACCAGCTCAAACAGTCAACTTTTATCTTCTGCTACCTGAGCATTAAGAATGAACTGACCATTTTCTTAATTTTTTCTTTTTTATGTTTTAATTTTATTTTTGAGAGAGAGAGAGACATAGTGTGAGGGGAGGAGCAGAGAGAAAGGGAGACACAGAACCCAAAGCAAGGTCCAGGCTCTGAGCTGCCAGCACAAAGCCCGACATGGGACTCGAACCCATGAACAGTGAGATCATGACTTGAGCTGAAGTTGGACACTTCACTGACTGAGCCACCCAGGCGCCCCATGAACTATTTGATACCTACACCCAGAGTCTGCATCCAGAGCAGGAGGGCAAGACACCAGGTCATCCAGGATTAACCTCAGAGGCTTTTGTCCCAAGGAATGTGAAGTTCCAGAAAGAGTGCCCATAAAGAGTCTGGGACAGTGTTGCGGTCCTATGGGGACGTAGCCTCAGAGCCACAGGGGAGTAATGGAGAGTCAGACCCTGGGGGAGCACCATCAACAGGAGAGTTTGACCTGAACCCCTCTCCTGAGAGGCTCACAGTCTCCTCCAAAGAAGAAGGAGGATTGTTAAGGGGCACAAGAGTCTCTGCAGGCCCACCCACCACAGAGCAGATGGTCAGGGTCACATCTCCTGAATTAATCATGAAGTATGGAAACAGAGTCCTAGAGGAGGAAGTTAGAGGGAAGGAAAAAAGGTGAGATCCATCAGTCATGTTATAGAAGGAGACATTTCCTTCTTCAAGGTCTAAGAAAACCCCCACCCTGTGGAGAACTTCCTGAAGGATTACCTGAGGCTCAGGGAGGATAAAGGCACACAATTTACCTTCAAACCACCCCACAGCCCAGAAAAACTTTTCTGTGCTCTCTCTGTAAAAGCCCTTCCTCTTTGCATCTTCCCTACAGACCCCCAGAGCCCACTTGCTTCTGTCTCCATTCCTTATTTCCACCTCCCAGTAACAGCGCCCTGATGTGATGGCTTCCTGGCCCAAGATGCTACAGCGTTCCTCTATGCCCTCAGTTGTGTCCTTCAAGGCCACACGATTCTTTCCATCAGACACAGCAAGGTATGGATGTGCAGACTCTGAATCCAAAACGACAGACACTGCAGAGAGAGTTGTCAGTCATGCAAGACCTTCCCCTCCCCCATAACAAGGGCACACAACCACCACCACCACCTCCAGACACCAACTTGCATGTGAGGAGGGCTAAGCCTCCTGAGATGAGAGTCTTGTGACTCAAGTACACAACTCTCCAAGCAGGAGAAGTAAGCATAAAACTGATCTGAGGGTTATATGTGTCATAGGGCACTTGAAGACCAGACTAGACTCAAGGACTGAAGGATATCTATTTAGAATCCAATATCAGTCACATCCACTAATCTCAGCTATGTGACTTTCATTGCCCCATCCCACCCCACCACCATTGATGTGTCAGCATCTGTATCACCACAGCAAGCTGAAGGAGACATCAGAAGCCATGGGGCAGCAGTAGGAGAGCCCAGAAAGAACTCGAAGTTACTCACAGGCCTGGAACTTCTCTTTCCGCCAGTCTACAAGAAAACCACATTTGACAAATGTAACAACAAATCAGATTTGAGGAGACTGTATTTATCAGTGCCGATACCTAGTCTTCTGGAATACACTGATGTAAGAGTTATAGGGAGTTTCCAAAATCTTTTGGAAACAATCAACTGATGCATTTATTTCTTTTTCACACACACACACACACACACACACACACACACACACACACAGCTATCATGCTACACTCTTCCCATGAAAGTCAAATCATAAAACTTAACATCACTGAGAGGCTGGATAACAACCTGAAAAGAAGGCTTTAGACCCAAATTTCACTATCATATTATCCTTTTTCAAGAATTCCTAGCCACACATGTATCCTGAAAGCCAGTTTTCTTGAGAAGGAATTGGGGAGATCAAAAATACTAAGGCCTCCATTTATTTCTAAAGAATTGAATGAACTGAACTTAGAGGTTGACTCTAAGCCATGGTAGAGAACATACAACTTGGCAGAGCTGAACTTGAAGACAACTATAAGCTATGGGTGAGGAGAACTCAGAATTTAGCATCAGAGAAATTTTGTCCTATCAAGAGGCAACATAGAGGTTTCAAGGAAGGGAGAGACAGAAGTTCAAAGCAGGAAAGACATACATCCAGTGAGAGGACAGAAACTAATCAATTTGTTTCCTCTTTTCATTAATTATTGGGAGGAAAAACATCCCCATATGTAAGGGGAAACAAAAAATATTGGGTCTAGACATCTGCTTCCCCCTTTAATTACCCAGAGAGATCGAAAGCACCAGGAGACATCCCATGAGGTAGGTCCCCAAAAATGGTCATGTCTGAAGCCCCTTATTCATGACATTGAAAAATTATTTTTCTATTATTGAATAAGATGATATCGAACACACTACTGTAATGGTGTCCATCTTTACAAAATAAAAGGGTATACAAGGTATACATTAAAACACATGCACTTTAATCCATCAGAGAAGGGCGGATGCTAAAAGACTATTTGATCCTCATTTTTAACAAATAAATCCCAAGAATCAGTGAGACTCTCTGAGGAGGTTTCCTCACACATCTGGTCCCCAGGTCTCCTGCACCCTGCTCCCCCTTTTCTGCTCTCATAGATCATGAACAAAACAGACACACACACACACATGCACACACACACATTACACAGGTTCAAAGGGCCTGGATTCTTAACTCACACCAGTGCTAAACGGTGCTCTGGATAACCTTTTATTGCTTTATGATTTCCTGGACTACACGCTGCCCCAACTGCTACTGGAAGGTGGAGACGGTCTCATTAGAAGCAAACTGCCAGAAAATACTTCAAAACTGCTCAAAAAACTATAAGCTTTTTCAGAAATCTCTCAAAGACATATCAAGAAGTTTGTTACTTTTTGTGCACCCAAAAACCTTGCATACCCTGTGTACTTCGCAATCAAATCACCATGGGTATGGTTTGTAGTCTTTCTTCCAAGAGGTACTCAAAATCTCTCCAAGAGGTATCCCATCCCAGGAAGGCATCTACTTCCTTTTCATCTCCACCTCGCTTCCCCAACCAGCTTTTCCTTCACTGACTTGTTCCCAACTTTTCTCGGGTAAACAATTCTCACTCCTCTAAGTTTCTCCTATTGCAATCTTTACACACTGCCCCAAATAAATCAAACTAGTATTGAGCCTATTGGGTAAATCTGAAATTCTCTGAAAAGGAAAGATAATGGTTGTGAGCAATTATAAGTTACTGTTCTTTAAAAGGTTCTTGCCTCTATTACACAAACATATACGTAGGATTTTGTATACAATTACAGGTATCTCACAAACGCACCACCACAAGTCCATAAATATCCTGGAGGCTCTAGATCTCAGATTCAGAACAGGTGATCTAAAGCAACTACTTCCACATCAATAAGGGAAGTTTAGATGAAGAAACCTATCTTGGACAAGGAGTCAGAGCATGAGGAAGCAAAATGAAGACTATCATTCCAGGGGACGAACAAAAATAAAAACAAAAACAAAAAACAAAAAATAAAAACAAAAAACCCCAGGAAAACCAAAAGTAGATCCACAAAATGTGGGAATTTCAGAGTAAAATGGATTCAGAACCAAGGTTCTCCTTCGGAAGACCTGAATACTAAGCAAGTAAGTATGACTTCTGAAATCTTCTAGAGACAACAACTTCTGGTCTACAAAGTCATTGCCATGTTCCAACTGTCCTTATAAATGAGGACTCTGTTGTCACTGCACCAAAAAAAAGTATCAGTTGAATAAGGTGTTCAGAGGATATTGCTAACCCTAATAATGACCTATAGTAGAGGACTGATCAGAATAGAGGCAGATCTGTGTTTCCAAGGACAGTCCCTGCAGTCTTCAGGAGGAGACAACAAACATGACAAGGAGAACAGGGACACCCACCCTGTCCTGGTACGGAGTCTGCTAACAGAGAAGGGGAAAGAGTTGCACCTGGAGGGGTAAAGCCACAGAAAATTGAATGACTTACCTGCATATAACTGTGCCTTCTTCCAGCCTGAAAAGGGACACACTCTAGTGAGACAAGAGCCAGGACAAGTCGGCTTAGCATTCATCTACTGGCCTTGCCTCCTCTCTGTGCTACAGGTGACACTCCCAACAGAGTAGGGAGGCTGGAGAGGAGATATCCTCCTGCTGTGTGCAGACAACAGGGTATTGTGGGAAATTCTCTGGATCACAATTCAGAAATCTTGCATTGCAGGCTCAGTTCCACCCCAGCCTGCTGCTGCTGTGTGACCTTTTGCCAAGCAATTTAGTATCCTGTGACTTAAAAATTTAAGTGTTTTTATTCTATCTCCATTCAATTTTGCTTGTATGAAAATATTTTAGGGATTAAATATAAATTATTCCATAATTGTAAACAGAAATCATTATTATAGCCCATGTTTTCTAGCAAAGAGATATTTGGGAAATAACACAAAAAGGGACATGAACTAGGGACAGAGATGTTAGGTGAGCTCTGGGGTTAAAGTAGCCAAACTTTCTCCGACAACGCATTGCTGTTCTGAGGCATTGACAGCTCACCCCACCACATTCCCACCCAGGGTCTCCCCGTGGTCCTCTACCCATCACTTTATGACCAGCACCTCCGGGAACTTGAGAGAAAAGACTCTCCCTGGATGGTGTTATATGGAGGGATCACACTCCTAAACTTAATGACACTATTTATTTACATGGTTTCTTTATCAAAATCTCTGAGCATCCAGTTTGAATGAGAACCAGGTGCATTGACGGCTAAAATGGTAGCAATATGGTGGGTAGATCAGCACTGGAATAAACCTAATTTCATGACAGACTCTGGGAACCACCGTCATCCCAGGTTCCAAAGCACTGGGTGAGAAAGAAAGCCCAAAAGGGAAAGGCTATGGAGCAGGGTACTGCCTCCCATCACCTTCCACTTCTGACCCAGGGAAGTGTCCATATTCCTGTGCCTGAAACAAGGAAAGGCACAGCTCTCCTTAGCTTAGGTAGGACAGGAGACCCAAAGACATCTGAAGCGTCACTCACCAGCCAGGTAAATGGATTTCCTCCAATCTGAAAACAAGATAAGACACAGGTGAGCTAAGAACCAGAGTGTTCCTACACAGTGGACTCAGACACTTCTGGGAAAGAACAGAACTTACCGAGATCTGCTTGGAGGTCATCTGAAAGAAAGTGAAAAATAAGTCTGAACGCCCATCCCTAAGAAAGGAAAGACTGCACCTGGAGAACCCATAAAAGGACTTCTCTGTATCCTAGAAGATCTATCCATTAAGCCTCCACAGCTCCAGCTGCCCTCTCTGGACCTGCTTAGCCACTTGCTCCCGGCCAAGGCCCCTTGCTGCCAGCTTGTCCTCTGCACTAGCTTCCGCACTTGCCTCCCTCGGCCGCTGTGCTGCCTCACCTCTGGCCTTCAGCGCCTCCTCCTTTGTCTGCCGGTCCTCCTCCTTCTCCCTGTACAGTCTCTCCCATTTCTGCTTCTCATGCTTCTTTGCAGTGTGTTCTCTCTTGGTGTAATAGGCAGCTCCAAGCACTGAGAGCATCAGCACTGTGAGGCTCACCATGCACGCTATCTTCCAGGGAGAGGCCTGGGGGAAGAAGGGCTCTGTGCCCAGCCAGAGACCTCATCAGGAGCACAAACCAGGATAGCCCAGCCCAGCGCTCACAGGAACCCCAGGACACTCCCTCTGGCCCTGCTGGGAGTGGGAAGTAGTGCTGACCTGGGATGAAAATGGTCATTGCCTTCGTCTGATCCAGGACGGGGTTGAGGACCGAGCAAGTCATGTTCCCTGAAGAGCTGTCCCTCACCACCAGAGCAGCCTCCACGCTGAACAGCCCTTCAGTGTCTTGGGTATGGGTCTCAGAGAATTTCAGGAACTTTTCCTCATTAAGAGCTCTCCACTGTACCTGGGGCTTCGGGAACCACCCAGAGGCTGTGCACACCACTCGGACCCCGTCCTCCTCTGGTCCTGTGATGTACACTTGAGGGGCAGAGCCCACACCTGTGAGAGAGAAGGGAGAGAGCACAGGGAGAACTTCTAGAACCCAGGGAAGCCACCAGAGCATTCCTCTGCACAACTCCAGTTTATGTTCTGGGGTCTCCCTGGGGAGTGGCCCCTGCAAGGATTAGAGCAGGGGCCCTGCCACGGGGAACAGAAGGAAAGAGTATGGGACCTGCAGAGGGCAGGGCTCTTCTCCCCAGCTATGAAGGTGGGAGGTCCATCGCCCAGAGTAACACAAAAAGGAATTTGGTCCCAGGCTCTATCCTTCTCTGCTCTTCTCACCTCACACACTCTCCAGGGCATCCACTTGCACACTCACTGCCATTTGGTAAATTATTTCCATCCTTGACAACATCCTACCTACCTCCTGAGCTCCTTCCCTAAGATCCACATCTCTGAAGGTTAGCTCTGCCAGGGTTCCTCACAGATGCTTCAAACTCAAATCCTGAACTGATTCATATTTGGCTCCATCTGTGATAGGCTGATGATGAAAATATTCCCAATCCTTCAGCCTGCTTTAATGCAGCTCACCTTCTGCCACATATTTTTATTGCCTTCACACTCTGCTTCCAGGTTCCATCATGTGGCTTGACTGGGCCACTGAGAGTTCAGGGAATGTGACTCCAGCAGAGGTAGGGAAGTACTTGTGCCATTGCCTTGGCCTCTACCACAGGAAGGATATGCTTGGGCTAGAGCAGTCTTTCCAGCTAAAGCTGTCCTAGATCAGCCAACAGCCTGCTGAACTTCACCCGCGTGAGTAAGCCCAGCCAAGGTCTACCGTCAGGACAAAATATACTAAAAGTCAAGGGCTTGTTGTCCCTGTTGACAATAAGGAGAGTCCCTTCCCATCCTTTTTCTTAAGCATTTACTTGAGGAAATTTGATTGTGGGGGCTTTCTCCCCTCTTTGAAATGTATATAAGTCCTTTGTGAAAATGACATAGACCTTTTGCCAGCTTTGTGATCCAGAAATGCATTTTTCAAGAGCCTGGGAGCCCTCTCTCTGAACTGTTAACACCAAGGTGGACAGCACCCCTCTCTCCCAGTTACTGGGGGAGTGTAGGAGCCTAATCTCAGTGTGGATCAGGACCCCAGTGCAAAACCACCTCCTGTCATAAAGATGGGAGAATTCATAAAAATAAACTATTTTAACTTCGGTTTGTCTCGGAAACTCTTCATCTCTCCTATTCTGAATGACAGCCTTGCTGCAGGTTTTTTCTGTTCAGTACTTGGAATATATCATGCCACTCCCTCCTGGTCTGCCAAGTTTCTGTTGAAATTTCTGCTGAGTAATAGGAGGAAGTGTTGACCCACTATACTGCACACTGGGAATGAATATAAAACTGTATGTTAACTACACTAGAACATTAAAAGTTTTTTTCAATTTTTAAGAGGAGAATTTATTTTTCCTCAGGATAAAGTCAATTAGCTAACATAGATGGTCACTCCAATTACCTAGTACATTTAGGGTGCACTGCGCATGACACGTGATGCTGTCAAGCCCACTTATTTGAGGGTTAGTATCTGTTTATCCAGAGAACATGTATGTAACGAGTTGTGTCTGCATGGCTATGTAAAATGGTGACATGTCTTCTGTCTTTTCAATCCCTTAGTAGATTCTCTGTGACGCACATCACTTACTGGTTAATGCTAATACAATAATAAAAATGTTTTCTTTCCCCATTACCTTTGTGAAAAGGATTTCTGGGTTCAGAGACTTTTTGTTTAATTATATTTCCCCTACACTTTAGATGTATGAGTAACCACAATTAAGATTTCTCAAACACAGCTCAGATGAGCTGAACTCCGTTAATGCTCAAAAGTAAAAAAATGGTTGTTACTAATATGGAACTGAGATTTCTATGTCTATCTCACAGCATTATGACAGGAATTGACAATTAACACAAAATATCAATACTACTAAACAACAAATTGCAAAAAACAAAAAAACAAAATCTTGGGAGTCTCTGCAGTCCTTTCTCTCCAACCCCCAAGCTCTTTGTGTCCCCAAATCTGCCCCCACTCAGTTGGGTCTACTTTCTAAACCTGTCTGACACTGGAATCCCTTCTCTTCTCCCACCCCACTGCTCCTACATCAATTAGGGAGCCATCCTCTATACCCTGTAACTACATATCTTTCTCCAGTCTTGCTCACCTTCCATATACCCTCTCTTACAGCTCTCAAAGCAAACATCCCCTACAAACACCTCCCTCCACTGCTCTGCTTAAAATTTCCTCAGCTCTTCCTCCAAACTCCATAACACAACACAAAGCTTTCTATGGTCTGGCATTGCCCCTAACCACAAAACCCCTCTCCACTTCCTCCCCAAGTTCCCCCACCTGGGCCACTCCAGCCCCAGAACTAGTTGGTTAACTGTTTAACTGCTCATAACCACAATCACCATGCTCTCTGTGTCCCTCATGGGATCCATTAACCAGCAGGGCTCTTTGGAACATTTTCTGGATTCACTCAAGTACCTGCTCAAATGTGTACTCCTCATGACCTGTTCAAGATCAATCACTTCTCTCTGCCCATGGACCAGGATTGTCACTTCTCACCACCCTCTCATCCACCTGCCTCACCAACCACATAGCTTCCTTGTCTGCCCAGACACACCAGCCACACTCCTACCTCAGTTGTTTCACATGAGTGTTCCTCTGCTTGGAACTTTAACCCCCAGATACCCACTTGGCTAAGTATCTGCTCACCACCATCTAACATCCTCTATAACCCATCTATGTGTCTATTTACTGCCTTTAACATAAACTCTGCAGGACAAGGATCTCTATTTGGTTCACTGATGTATTCTGGTGCCCAGAAGAGGACCTAGCACTTAGTAGGGATTCTATATATCTCATAGGGATTCCTATTAAATTAATGAATAAGTGAAAGGTCCTCCTTTCCTTCATCTGTAAAATGAGGAGCTGATTCACTTGGCCTCTGAGGTTGCTCCCAATGTCAGTACTCAGGACACTAAATATAGATCAACCACCCACCTGCCACCTTCAGCTCCAAACTTGCCTCTTCATAGAAACTTCCCTTTCTGAAGAAGCAGGTATACAGCCCATTGTCAGAAGCCTGGATCTTGTGGATACGCACAGTGGCCTCCCCCTGGCGGAGGAAGTCCTTCACCAGCGAGGTCCGCCCCGTGTACTGTGCCAGCTGCCCCTCTTTCTGTTCCTGCTGGTTTTCATAGATGAACACCGCTTCTGAAAACTTGGAGCGGAACCACCGCAGCTCCATGTTATCCACATCCATGGCCGGGGACACATGACAGGGCAGCGTGATATTTCCACCCAGTACTGCCACAATGGGGTCTGAGGGGCCAATCACCACGAACTGCTCTGTGGACACAGACACAGGAGTGAGAAAGTGGAGAGACACAGGTGGGGGGCAGAGAACACATATTGTCAGGTGGGGAGCCCAGGCAGGTGGGGATGAGTGTCAGGTGGGAGGCTCTGACCTGATAGACTGAGCTGTGACCACTCTGAATCAGGACAAGATCATCTTACCACACCTTTGAAACCCAGAAATGATGTCAAAGTGACTCCCTCAGCAGCCTGTGTTCTTGGCTCCAGGCCCTCCATGAAGGACTCTCTCAAGGGTTCTAACCTTCCACAAGCATCACAGTCAGCAGGAAGGCTTGTGAAACACTGACAACTGGGCTCCACCCCCAGAGCTTCTGTCTCATTGTTGGGTGGATCCAACAATGCACATTTCTAAGAGGTTCCCAGGGATGCTGATACTGATGTTCCAGGGATCACACTCTGAGATTCACAGCTCCAGCTTGGCTCCTCTTAGGACAGGACTGAAAACTGACCAAAGTTTGTAATTTCTGCCCGTGTGTTTCTCCTCTGCTGAATTACATGTGTATTAAAGACTAGAGCCCACAGTTATTTCCATTAAAACCTGCCCTCACTCTATCACACAAACACCCAAATCACCACCACCTTTCACAGGCCTTGGTCTTCTAAGACCTGGTGGACATGTCACAATATGACACTTCTGCAGAAAGAACCCTGTTGGATCTCCAGAGTGACTTCTCACCTCCTGTACTACTCAACTTTGGCCGAGTCACTGTCTCACCTGAGGGATGACAGTGACTAGTCTCCCTGTGGACTATCCTCTTCCCAACCCTATTTGTGTGACCCTTTTAAGCTGTAAATAGAACCATGTCCCCTCTCTATAAAAGCCCTCCAAATCCTCTCTGGTTCCAGAAGTGACCTGCAAGCCCAATAAAGATGACCCCTCAGTGCTCTCTGACCCCCAACTCTTGTTTCTCTTTCTCGCTCACTCTGTTCCATCCAACACTTGCCTCCTCTGCTCCTTCAACACCCAGGCATGCTGCCAGCTTTTTTTCCCCCACTGCGGAAACCTTCTTTCCATGGCGATCCAGACAGGATGGTACTCCACATCTTCATTCCCATCTCACTGCCTATGCTGACCATCTTATGGAGCGTAGCTGCCCGCCCACACGCCTTCTTGCACCCCTGACCGCCCACCCTGCTCTATTTCCTTGTCTCATAGTATCCAGTCCTCTAACAGACATAGATTGCATGGAGTTGAGGTATTTAGTACTCGCTGTCTCCTGTCAGAATGTAAACTCTGTGGAGACAGAGACTCTGTTTTGTACATAGATCAGCACCTTACACAAACTTCATACCTCATAAGTATTTATGGAATGTAATGAATTAATAACCAAATAACTACTTAAATACCGATAGAGCCAGCAAACAAAAAATAAGGGGAAATTTATTTGCATACTTTTCATAGTGAAATTCACATTTTTTACTTTATAAGACATAAACTCCTCATTAGACAACTGTCTAGGTTACCTTCCCTTATTTTATGGTCCTGGAACTCTTATTTTTTAAAATTTATTTCTTTAAATTCAAGTTAGTTAACATACAGCATAGCATTGGTTCCAAGAGTAGAACCCCATGATTCATCACTTACGTATAACACCCAGTGCTCATCCCAACAAATGCCCTCCTTAATGCCCATCACCCATTTACCCCATCCTCCTACCAACTCCCTCCAGCTACCCTCAGTTTGTTCTCTGTCTTTCAGAGTCTCTTATGGTTTGCCTTCCTCTCTGTTTTTATCTTATTTTTCCTTCCCTTCCTCTATTTTCATCTCTTTTGTTTCTTAAATTCCACATATGAGTGAAATCATATGGTATTTGTCTCTCTCTGATTCATTTTGCTCAGCATAATATACTCTAGTTCCATTCACAGTGTTGCAAATAGCAAGATTTCATTTCTTTTTGATCACCGAGTAGTATTCCATTGTACATATATACCACTTCTAAGTTATCCATTCATTAGTCGATGGACATTTGGGCTCTTTCCATACTTTGGCTATTGTTGACACTGCTGCTATGAACATTGCAGTGCATGTGCCCCTTCAAATCAGCACTTTTGTGTCCTTTGGATAAATACCTAGTAGTGCAATTGCAGGTCGTAGGGTAGTTTTATTTTTAATGTTTCGAGGAACCTCCATACTGTTTTCCAGAGTGGCTGCACCAGGTTGCATTTGGTTCCAGGACTCTACTTAAATGCTTAATTACAACTAGTGATTGGAGGATCACCAGAACTTTTCTAGAGTCAGCGCCTCCACCAAAGCCATCTGTCCTGATGGAGACACGGCAGGGCTCCCAGGCGCTCTGACCGAGGGCTTTCACCAACCCAAGTAAGACCCAGGGAGAGGGATGGGGACACACTCACCTGCAGACTCCCCAGCAGGCAGCTGGAAGAGGAGAAGCAGGGAGGTGAGACAGGAGAGCAAAGAGCCCCTGCAGCAATCCTCCATTTCCTCAGAGCTGGGGAGACACAGGGCAGAAGGCAGGTAAACACCTACAGAAAGGAGGCAGGGCCACCCCACAGCTCTGGGCCTCAGAGCAGACAGCAGGGCTCAGGGCTGATAACATTCACCAGCAGGAGTAGAGCCTTTGTTAAGAGTCATTATGCTAATGGGGTGGGGCCCCCCACAACTCTGATACCAAGAAAGCCCTCCAAGTCCCTTGGAAAGCTTTCACAGCTCCCGCTGCCCATAGGACCAGACCCCTCCTGCCTTAGCACAGGGACTCCTCCAAGTCTGTATGAGTCGCAGACCACCAGAGATGCCCAGGGACACAGGGCCCAGACTCAGGCCCATCCCCATGAAGGACCCTCCAGGTCCTGCGTGCTGGTCTTCTGCTGCCCCCTAATTATGATGAGGGAATCACTGAGAAGCATGAGAGTCAGACTACATGCTCCTGAAGGACGCATCCTGTCTTGAGGTCCTTTGCTTATTGAGTTCACCCAAATTTCAGCTCCCACC
>PITB01030836.1:0-16447 GCA_004024585.1 Paradoxurus hermaphroditus
TGTGAGTACTCGGGGCGGGGCTGGGTTAAGGGGGTGGGGCTAGGGCAGACCCCACCCAGGGGGAGGGGCTTGCAGAAAGGAGGGAGGAGCCAGGCTGGGTTAAGGGGGTGGGGCTTGGGCAGGCCCCACCCACAGGGGGGACAGGCTGTGAGAAGGGAGGAGGAGCTGGGCTGGGTTAAGGGGGTGAGGCTGGGGTAGGCCCCACCCACAGGGGAGGGGCTTGCAGAAAGCGGGGAGGAGCCAGGCTGGGTTAAGGCGGTGGGGCTGGGGCAGGCCCCACCCACAGGGGGGACAGGCTGTGAGAAGGGAGGAGGAGCTGGGCTGGGTTAAGGGGGTGAGGCTGGGGTAGGCCCCACCCACAGGGGAGGGGCTTGCAGAAAGGGGGGCGGAGCCAGGCTGGGTTAAGGCGGTGGGGCTGGGGCAGGTCCCTGCCGCAGGGGCGGGGCTGTGCAAACATGAGGGAGGAGCTGGGCTGGGTTAAAGGGGTGGGGCTGTGGCAGACCCCACCCACAGGGGAGGGGCTGTGCAGAAGGGAGGGAGGAGCCGGGCTGGGTTGAGAGGCATTGGCCAGGCCCCACCGACAGGGGAAGGGGCTACCCATCTGGGGAAGTGAGACTCAGGGGGATAGGCCCTCAGAAACCAGGCTGGCGGGACCAGACCACACAGCTCTTCCCAGGACTTCTGTCTTCCCTCCGGGTGAGGCAGGGACCGTGGCATCTTTTAAAAACTTAACAGCTTTTAAAACAATTATTTTTTAATTTGAGAGAGAGAGAGCATACGCCTGTGACTGGGGGAGGGACAGAGAGGGAGAGAGAGACTCCCACGCAGGCTCTGCACGGCCTGCACAGAGCCTGACGTGGGGCTCGATCCCAGGAACCGTGACATCATGACCTGAGCGGAAATCAAGAGTCAGATGCTCAATGAACTGAGCCACGCAGGTGCTCCAACGACTTTATTGAGATATAATTCTCACGCTATTTAATCCACCCATTTTCTAGGCAAGTAAATGGATTTTAGCATATTCCCAGAGCTGTGCCACCGTGGGCACAGTGCACTTGAGAAGATTTGCCTCCTGCCAGAGCGACACCGGGTACCCTGCACCCTCGTCTCTCCCGTGCCCCGCCGCCACCCTAAGCGGTCACGAGTCTCCTCTCTGTCTCTCCAGAGTTCTGTTCTGGACGTGTCACGTGAATGGAATCCCACAGCACGTGACCTTTTGGGTCTGGCCCCTTCCGCCGAGCGTCGTGTCCTTCCTCCCTTCTCGTGGCTGCCTGGGGCTCCACCGTGTAGTTGTTCCGCGTGCTGCTCGTTCATTCGTCCATTTGGCTACTGTACACGGTGCTGCTCCGAGCACGTTTGTACAGACTGCCGTGTGCCGTGTCGAGGGGGGACACATCGGTGGTTTTTGATAACGTTCATGCTTTCTTCACGTTGGTGAAGGAGAAGGGGAGGGTGGGTCCTAAATTCAACATGGGAGGCCAGGCGGCTGGTGTGCTTGGAGGAGCTCAGGCCCCACCTACCGGCACTGAGCGCTCTGCTTAACTTTGAAATAGCTTAGGAGAGCTGCTCCCCAGCTTCCCCTGAGGTTAACATCGACTCGCATTTTCAGAATAATCATTTTAGAAACTGGGGCACCAAGGGGCGGCTGGCCAGCTCAGTCGATTAAGCGTCCAACTTCAGCTCAGGTCATGATCCCACCGTTTGTGGGTTCGAGTCCCACATCGGGCTCTGTGCTGACAGCTCAGAGCCTAGCCTGCTTCAGATTCTGTGTCTCCTTCTCTCTCTGCCCTTCCTCCGCTTGAGCTCTGTCTCTGTCTCTGTCTCAAAAATAAACATTAAAAAAATTAAAGAAAAGACATTAAAGCCCCATCCAGGCTCTTCCTGGGAGAGCTGGCTCCAGGTCTTCCTCTGACCCTGACCCTTGCTCTTACCTGGGAGCAGGGTCCCAGGTAAAACACGACACCATGTTAAATTTGAATTTCAGATAAACAGTGAGTACGTTTTAGTATAAGTATATCTCAGATAACGTATGGGACATACTTACACTAAAATAAAAATTGTTTAATCTGAAATTCAGATTTCCCTGGGTGTCCTGTATTTTTATTTGCTAAAACCGGCAACTCTGCGGAGGAAAGAAAGAGGCCCATGAGAGATTTTGCTTCTAGAAATAAAACAAGGGAGTCACATGCAAAGCTGCTTCTGGGCTGCAGCCGTGTCCCCGCGGATTTTTGTTTGGGTTCTTCTATTCTTATCTAGCAAATTGCGTCTACACATCTCATCTCATTTTCGGTTTGTTCATTCCTTTATTCGACCCCAGAAGCGCCCCTTGTGCTGGCCGTGGGAAAGGCGACAGCGAGCCCCACGCCCGCTCTTCCCACGGGGCTGGAACAGGGACTCCCCGGGCACCCCCTTTGCGTTGCCCAAAGTGTCCGCCCCTGGGACGGCGCCCCGTGTGCCCAGGCGCTGCTGTCTCCCCGGGACCCAGGACAAGATCTAGGCCAAGCAAGCCCTCGATCGAGATTTGGTAAGTAAGTGACTCGGAAAATGTACCTGGAGCGGGCGATTTCGGTGCAGACGCAGACGGTGCCCGGGGGCGCGACCTGAGATAACCCAGGAGGCCCCCGGCCCCGCCCCTCCGCGTGAGGTCAGCACGGGGTCACCTGGATTCTGCCCCGCAAGCTGCCCTGCGCCCGCTCAGCGGCGTGTTCTCCGCCAAACTTGGCGACCGGCACCTTGAAGCATGCGCGCCAGGGGCGCTCTTGGGAGACACGAGAAATCTGGCGGGCAGGCGGGTAGTTTTCAGGGTGAGCCCGGTTTGGGGCCCCCGCCCGCGCCGTCTGCCGTCCAGCAGGCCCCATCCAGGCCCGTTTGCCTCCGGCTGGTCCACACCGCCTCCCACACGTGGGTCCAGAAACCAGTCTTTCCGGAGACTAAGTGATAACCAAGAGGTGTCCAGCCAGCAGCCAGCCTGGGGCCAGGGTCACGGCTCTTGTTTGGGAGGGGGCGGCTGTTCTCCCAGAAAAGGGGCCGAGCCAAGTGGTGGTCACAGTCTCGCTTTAGAGGCAGAAAGCCCCGCAGTCGCCAACCCGTTACCCCACGACCCCCATGCCCGGGAGACGGGGGCTCATCTGTTCTTTTCTTGTCCACCCAGCTTCCCTGACTTCTGGGAGTCCCCTTCCCTTCCACGTGACTCCGGTGGGACTGTCAGTTGAGGGACCGAGACTTCCTCACCACAGGGTGGGACAAAAGGCAGTTCAGAGCGCCTGTGGCCCTGCGTGCGGTGATCGGGCCAAGGCTGAGTGCCCGACCGAAGTAGAACCCTGTATCCCTGTCCTAACGGGTGGACGTGAGGCTCAGAGAGGTTAAGCGACCTGCCCTAAGGCGCACAGCTAGACTGGGAGCAGGGAGGCCTTGCAGCAGAAGAGCAGGAGGCTGAACCCTGGACCCAGAGCAGGGAGGAAGCAATGGCAGAGTCCTGACCTTGACCTAAGGGCCCTGCAGGTGGCAGATGCGGGGATCACAAGTGGGACCCGGCCCCCGGAGGGTTTTGGTGTGTGCGCGTTGCTGGGGCAGAACGACTGCTTGGGGACCCTGCTGGAGTCGCTGGCCGGGACCCGGTGCCACACAGGGAGAAGGGCCCACGGGGGGTGGGGGAGCGGCTCAGGGGGAGAAGACAGACCAGTGTGATGAGTCAGGAAAGACACTGGCTGCTTGGCTGCCGCAGGGCCACGGGGCCACAGCCAGGCCGGCCCGTGGGGGGGTGCTGGTGGTGGTGGTGGGTGTGGGAGCGTGTGCAGTGCGTGCCTACATGTGCACACGCGTGTGAGCCGCGTGTGAGCTGGGCATGCAGAGGAGGTGAACGCAGAGGCACCGACATAGCCGGGCCGCAGGGGAGATTCTGGAGGGGCAACTGTGGGTGAGGCAGTCGGGAAACGAAGGCAGGCTTCAGACACCTCAGCGACGGTGCGGGGCGTGGGGGTGAGGGGTGCAGAGGACAGGGCTCTGGAGGGAGAAACGGCTCAGCTCCCTCTCCCCACCGGCACCGGCTGCCCCTGGAAGGGCGTGGCTGCCCCTGGAAGGGCGTGGCTGCCCCTGGAAGGGCGTGGCTGCCCCTGGAAGGGCGTGGCTGCCCCTGGAAGGGCGTGGCTGCCCCTGGAAGGGCGTGGCTCCGACTCAGAGTCCCGGAAGTTGAGCACATCCCTGAAGGAGATGGGAACTGAAGGCCCCCCCGCCCTCTTCCTTGATGGCGAGTCTGGAAGGCGCACCTCCATTCCACCAGGTGGGTCCTTTCTCAGGGTGTGGCTCCTGAAACCCCAACCCTCTGGTGAGCAGAAAGTCCGCACGTCCCCCCAGTGCCCTTCCGAGGGTCCCGAGGGCCTCAGGGTGTCACCAGGGAAGTGGTGGCCAGCACAGCTGAGGCCCGTTTGGGGGCTCTGAGCGTGGAAAATGAGGTAGCCGTTCCGTGCAGCTGCCTAAAAAACCTGACGGAGGCAGATTTTGGTGCCCAGAAGCGGGGCGTCGTAGGTCACACCTCCAGAAACGTGGACTTGGCTGAATGGAAAAGGGGGGCAGGGTGATGGTCAGTGCGGACTCATCACAGCAGGGAAAGCTGGTGACCCGGGTCATGCAGTGGTGAGGTGTTCTATCTCACTGTCCTCTGCCGTGCTTTGGGACAACGACCACGTCCCGTCTGGGGTCGTAGCGTGGTGGACACGGAGGGAAAGGTTCAGAATATCGGCTGGTTCCTTGGGGCTTGTAGCAAAGCCCCACAGGAGAGGTATGGACCCAGGGCCTTCCGGAGCTGAAAGGGCCAATGGTTTTGACCCCAACTGATGCAGTGTGGACAGCCATGGTGGGATCGTTCCCCAGGGCTCTTGGGAGAATCCGCCAGTACCCATCCAGTTGAGGAGGTATTTCTCTCTGGAACTTGGTGTCTTGAATTCTCTGAGGACAAAGGCAACTGGGGCAGGGCCCGGGCAGTGGGCGCAGCACGGGGCAGGAGATGCTCAGAGTCTTTAGGCTTCGAGCCTAAGCTTAGACGAGATTGTTGACTGTGGCCACATGTACGGGGAATGGACTGGAAGCTTTAGATTTTTGAGGGATTGGGTTGCTACAAAGCCCTGGAGCTGTCTGTTCAGCCCCTAACCCTGTCCCCAGTTCCCCAGTTGCACCAGGAGGGGGCGGGCGGTGACGGGGGTCGGCCCCCAGGAATGAACCGCATTCACTCCGATGCCTGACTCAGAGGTGGACGTGGAGATTCGTGGGCCACCAGAGTCCCCTCTCCAGCGAGCGCTGGACTGGGGCCGTGGAGGACGACGGACAATGGCTCCCAGGGAAAGGACAGCGGGGGCCACGTTGGCTAACGAGGAAATATTACCGCTTGGGCTTGACAGTTGGCGTGAACCGTGTGAGTTTCCTGTTTGGTGGGCCCTAGGTGGGGCTGCCACCGTGACCGCGAGTCCCGCAGCATGCTCTGGTGACACCGAGCTTCCTGCAGCGCGGCTTCCTGTCCAAGCCCGTGCTCATCCCTGCCTTTGTTCCTTTCCTGTGGTTACGCTATGTGCCTGGAGCATCTTCTGACTTTCTTCTCATACTTGTCATTCAAGGCTTGGTCCACATGTCAGCTCCTCCCAGAAGCCTTCTCTAGCTCCTTAGGATCCTTTGGGCTCTGAGTGTACCTCCAACCAAGTAGTTTTGTACTGTATGATCGTTTTGTATCAGTCAGCTATTGCCGCAATAACGCTGTGTAACAAATCACCCCCCCCAAATTTGCTGGCTTATTACAGGACATGCTTATTTTGTAACTTTTGGATCTTCAGGGTGGCTGCACCAAGTCTGGCTAAGGCTATGGGCCAGCAGGGTCTGGCTCCAGGCCTTCGGTCAGTTTCGGGTCTCTTCCAGGTGTCTTGTTCTGAGCCCTTGGCTCACGGTGGATCACCAGAGCACAAGCGGCCAAGTCTCACATCGCAAGTGCACGTAAGGCGTCTGCTCGCACGACAACCTCTGACACACTGTTGTCCCCAGCCAAGGTCTGTGGGGTGAGAAGTGTCCTCTAGGCCTGTGCCTGAGTCTCGGGCGGTCCGAGTGCCAGTGAGGAGTGGGTGCTCAGAGTCTGTGAGGAACGGAGCCCACCGCCTGGGACTACCTGCAGTGGTGTCTGAATTGCCAGTGCTGGGGCCGTCCACACAAGGCCTCTCCCACTGGGGAGAGTCTTTAATTGAATAATGTTTCCCTCTCCCCATGCGTCTAACTGATTGGGTCTCTCTAGCAGACTACCTCTGTGATCGAGAAAGCAAATTCATCCTGGTGGGGGGAGAGGAGTCACAGTGGTATAATTCCTTTGTCCCAGGACATGGTGGCATCGCACACCCAGCAGGTGCTTTATCAGCATTGGCCCGGCTGAAAGGCAGACCGGGGTGTGAAGTGTCGCCGAGTTCGGGCAGGCCACCAGCGGTGCAGTAGTGGCGCCTGTTGCTCACGTGCATGGCAGGAGCTCAGCGGGGTCACTTTCCTTCTCTCTGGTGGCGCCCCTCAGAGCGGAACCCCTCCTGGGTCCCCTTCCCCCCACTTCCTTCTCTGCTTCCTCCCTGCTGGCGGCCGTGCGCCTTCCTATTCCGAGCGCATCATTCCTCCCAGATGCCGAGACTCGGGGAACGAGGTTGCCAAAAACGCACAGGCTGCAAACCGGAGATTTTTTTTTTCAAGAAGGAAGAGGATTTTAAAAGCTTGGCTTGAGCGTTTCGCTCACGGAGAAAGCAAATAGCAAATCTTCCTTTGGAAATTAGATTCTCCCCAGCTCCCCAGTTCAAGACGAGTTTAAAAGGGAGATTCTTCTGGGCACTTGAGGGATTTCGTTTTGACCTGCAGCTTTGTCCTTACCTCTGAGCCTTAGTTCATACTTTTCCCCTTTCAGGGAAAGACCTTTCCCTGCTCCAAAGGCCCCTGGCTCCGATTCACCCTTGATGCTCCAGTGCAAATGCCTCCTCCTCCATGAAGCCTCCCTGATCGCTTCGGCCCTTTCTCTGCCCTCAGTGCTCATTGGCGAGGGATGAGTGAATGAATTTAGAATCAGACGGCACCGGGTTCAAGTCCAGGCCCTGCCAGCGGTGTGAGCTTCGACAGGTCCCCCTGCCCCCCTGGGCTTCAGTTTCCTGCTGGCACAACGGGGCACGCTGAGAGCAGCACCTCCCTTAGGGGCGTCGCTGAAAGTATCCAACCACACCTGGCGGCCAGGCGCCAGGAACTGTTGCTTCTCCATGGCCGTCCCTGGGTTTCTGCAGAAGCCTCATGCCTTCCACGCCCGGAGCAGCCTGCTCAGACTGAGAAGAGGCTTGTAGCGAGCCTGGCTCGGGGCCGGGGGGTACCCTGGCAGCCTCCCCTTGCCGCAGCCACCTCTGTGCTCTGCCCCGCCCCCACCAGGGTCCGAGCTCTACCCTGTGGTTTCCCTGAGACCCTGGCCGAGTCTGGCCCATCCCTCTCCCTGCTCCCGCAGAGAGCCGTAAGGTTTCCTCAGCTGCCCACAGACAAGGATCGTCCTCGGAAGAGGCTTTATTGAAATTAACGTAGCACAAGAAGATGGGCTGTCGCTTTCCAGCCTCCGCAGCCGTGAGACGAGACCGCTTTAAAGCTAGTGACCTGCTCGCGGGGTTTAAGAATCGCAGAAACATTCTGCCGGTGGGCGTAGGGGTCTCTCCCTCCGGCATGGATGATTCTGGTGGGGTTGCACCCGGGCACTAAGTCTCTTCTCACACCCGGGGCGGCAGGAGGCAGCGAAACTGCGTAGGGCTGGTGTCTGAATTCCTGCTGGGCCCCTGCCCAGTGCGGGGGGGGGGGGGGGGGGGGGGAAGGGAGCGGCTGTGGCAGTCCCTTCCCTGATTCGCACCCCCTCATCTGGAAATGAGAGTCTCCTCTCCCTCTGAGGGGAGCTGGGTGCAACTGCTGAGATGGCGTGGGTCCTGGCTGGCTCCGAGGGTTCCAGACCCCTCCCCTGGGCCCCTAACTCCCTGGTCCCGGCAAACTCCCTAAAGAAATTTTAGAAGGAAATTTCTAAAGAAATTTTAGGAAGAAAATTTTATTTATTTTTGTTGTTTGTTTATATTGAGAGAGAAGAGAGAGGGAGAGGGAGAGAGAGAGAGAGAGGTGCACACAAGCAGGGGAGGGGAAGAGAAAGAGGTAGAGAGAGAGAATCTTTGGGCTGACAGCGTGGAGCCCGATGCAGGGCTCGAGCTCATGAACTGTGAGATCAGGCCCTGAGCTGAAACCAAGAGCCGGACATTTAACCGACTGAGCCATCTAGATGCCCCGCTGAAGTGCCAATTACTAGTTGACTCTTTTGGTCAAAATCTCATAACTTTCATAATGTAATCGACATTCTTCTCCTTGGCATTGAAGTCCCTCTGGGACCTGCCCCCTGCCGTGCTCCTGCCCCGTGACCTCGGGGACCTGCCCCCTGCTGTGCTCCTGCCCGATGACCTTGGTGTTCCCACCCACGAGGGGGCGGTTACCTCTTGGAGTCCCAGCCTCCTGCTCCACCTGCTCTCATCTCTGCCTCCGAACACTCCCGCATTCCTGTCTTGGCACCTTTGCTCATTGACAGACAGGCCTGAGTTCGGACTCTCCTCTGGACCCTCAGGGCTCTAAGTAACGGAAATCCACTCTGGCTGGTGTACGCGGAAAATGAGTTTGCTAAAAAGGAGGGTGAGCCGCCACGGAATTGCTGGAGAACTAGGCTGGGAGGCGGGCCGGGCACACTGGGCTGAAAGCAGCGGCAAGCCCAACTCTAAGAAAAGAAATTCAGTTCCCTGTAACAGGCCGAAGGCCAAGGGCAGGGCCGCCTGGGGGCTGGAGGGTGGGGGTTCATTCAGCGGCTCTGTGACGGACGCCTAGGGCCCAGGCTTTCCATCTCTCCGGGTGCTTGCAGAGGTGGCTGGAGCGTCCCGCCCAGATTCAGAGTGGAAGCCCGTCGACCCCTGTGAGTCAGGTTTAGGGTTAGGGCTCAGCGCCGAGGTCAGTCAGTCGTGGGAGTTAGAGAATTTGCCTCCAGCGCCTGGGCGGCCCTCTTATTCTCATTGGCCAGACGGGCGTCACATGCCTACCCATCGCCCAATCATTGGCAGAATGAGGGCCAATCAGAAGACTCGTCTGTAGCAGGTGTGCTTGCAGGTGCAGCCCCTTGGAAGCCGATTTGGCAGGACCTGGCGAAGCGGGGCAGTGGCGTGGGGTCCTGGGAGCCGGCGGTCCCGGCCCCCGGCGGGAGCCACGTGGCGAGTGTCCGAGCAGCGCTTGGCTCGGTCGCAGAGCCTGGACGCCACCCCAGTGCCCATCACCTGGGGAGCGGAGGAGTCTGCTCTGGAAAGTCCGCGGCAAGCAGCGCCCTTCCGGCCCCAAGCCGGAACGGGTGACCTCGATGACCAAGTAGGCTTAAGAGATCGTGAGGTGCATAAACATGCTGACTTCTTACCGATCTAAAAGCCAGTGAAATACGTACCTTTCGGCAATGGCTGTGGACGGCAGGAGCCCGGATCCGGACACGGTGACCCGGAGTTGCGGTGGGGCAAGCCTGCCCCTGCTCGGCTCCATTCCCACGCCGCACAATGGAGCGGAGCGCGCCCCGTCCCGGGCTGGGGGCGATCCGCCGATGCCTCTGTCCCGCTGGCCGGGGTCAGACTCCCAGAGCCCGGGATGAGGCGAGGGCAGAGTAGGTTGTGGGGTCTTGGAAGGCTGTGGCCTGCGTGCTGCCGGCGCCGGGAGGGACTGGTCTGACTTTGGGTTTCGGGGGATCCCTTTGTCCGCTGAGTCGAGAACAGACTGTCTGAGGTGAGGATGAGGTCAAGTCCTTGGTCTGGCCGTCGTGGCCCTGCGGGTCCTGGGCCCCACGCCCCTCTCCGGCATCACCTTCCACCCTGTTCCTCTCTGTCCCTCAGCATTTTCACACATGCTGTGACTCTATTTCACAGTGACAGCTACTCAGTGGGTCACACTGCCTCTCCTTCTTTCCTGGTCTTACTGACCTGGTGAACTTCAGCCTTCGAGGTGGGGCTGGGTGCCCCTTCCCCAGTGACGCCTCTCTCAGCACCTCCGCCTCCTGACGGCATGCTCCTCCTTCCCTCCTGTCAGGGTTCCAGAACTTTCCGTGTCCCTCCACCACTGTGTACCCTAACACCCGTGACCCTTGACTGAGCACTTCCCGCGACCGGGTCCTGTTGACTCCCGAACGGTCACGCCAGTGCCCCCATTTCACATATGGGAGAACCGAGGCTCGGACCACCTGCCGAGGGGCACACAGCCCACGGGTGGCCAAAGGCTCGGACCACCGTGTGTGTGTGTTCCCTCTGCGAGGCCGAGGGCTCCGGGGAAGGCCCTGCGTCCCGTTTATGTCTGGGGCCCACTGGCAGCTGCTGGGGACCATCTCTGGCCCGGGTTGACCCCACGTGGGTGGAAGCGTCCCGTCCCCGCCGAGCCTCATTCTTGCTGAGCCGGAGCAGATGGCACCTACGTTCTTGCTTCCTTGTGTGGGCTTGAACTCCGTAACCCGCAGCACTTTCTAGCGATCTGTGTCACTCCTCTATCTTACTGCCTCTCCTAGATCAGGCTCTTCAACCCTGGGCGCTGCTGGCCTTCGGGGCAGATAACCTGCCTGCCCGGGGACATCCTGCGCAGGACCCTGCCCCCACCCCCTGGATGCCAGTAGCACCCTGACCCCAGGGTTATGGAAAAACCATCTCCGGACCTTGCCAAGGGTCCTCTGGGGCACCCTCCTGCCCTTCCGTTGAGAACCATGGGCCCTGGGACGTCAGCCCCACGGGGGCAGGGAGTTTGGTCTGTTTTGTTCACTGAGGTATCCCCCTCTGCCCCTGCCCACCTCCCCCCTGCCCCAAGGACAGGACCCGGAACCTGGGGTGGGGGGGCGCTAAATGCCTGCCGAGTGTTGCTAAGTGAATGGAATGCTTGTTAGATCCGCCGCAGGGCCAGCAGGAGCTGTTGTCCCATTTCCCAGGTGAGGGGGATGAGGCTCTGGAGGGCGGAGCCTGCCGCACGTAAGCGCGTGGGTAGGGGGTGCCAAGAACAGGTCACGGGTGACCGTGCCTTGGGTGTCCCAGTACGAGGGCCCAGCGGGTGCCGGGCGCAGGGGGGCCACGGGAGAAGGTGACCGTAGGAAGGAGGGGGTGACCGAGGCCCGTCCTAGATCTCCCATAGACGGCGGTTGTGGGCGGCGAAGCTCACGCGGCGGAAGCCACGTCACTACTGCGCAGCCGCGAGGAAGCGGAACCCGTGCCGCGTGCGGCCGCGCGGACCGGGGGGCTGACGCCGCGCGCGGTTCGCGGGACAAAGATCCGCGCGGCGTCGCTTAGATGCGGAGAGTGCCACGAAGTCAGAAACGCACTCTAGAAACAGAGGAGAGGGGCGGCCGCCAGGGGCTGGGGGCGGGGCGGGGCGGGTGGGGAGCCCGCGGTCAAAGACATGAACTCTGAGCTGTAGGATGAATGAGGCCTGAGCGGCTGCTATAAAAAGGTGATTATAAGCTGACAACAGTGTCGTGACGCCGTGTCGTGCGACTGGCATTTGCTGAGTGTAGAGCTTACGTGCACACACACACACACACACACACACACACACACCTGTGCAAAGGGGAGGTGATGGACGAGCTAGTTAATCAGACCGGAGCCCTTCCACACTGGATCTGCGCGTCCAGTCACCACGGTGCACACTTTAAATATCTTACATTTTGTGGGTTCTATGTCAGCAAAGCCGAGCAGACCCCCCCACATCAAGTGGCAATTTTGGGGGGCTGCTCGCGTGGCAAGCCAGGGGTAGGGTCTGGCCCCTGTGGCGGGTCAGCCTGCCTGTTTGGTACAAGCCCCCTGCCCCTGGCGGAGGCGCTGGCTGGTGCCCAAGGTGGGGGGGGCTGCGGGGGCTGGGCGCTGATTGACGGTTCCAGGAGCCCGGCTGCAGTCAATCTGAATCAACTCGGGGCCTGATTTGAAATTCAAATCCTGGCTAAACAGAAATTAATACGGATTTCATATTCTCTTACTCTCGCAGATCCAGCTGTGTCTCTGCCCGGCTGGGCCCCCGGCGCCGCAGGCTTCGCCTCCGCCCGCCTCCTGCCCCCCGTGGCCCCCCGCGCTCCAGAACGGGGGCTTCTCGGGAGCAGGCAAACAACAACGCAGAACGGCGGAACGACTGGGGCCAGCCTCCCCCCGCAAAGGTGAAGGGGGGACGTCTGAAATGGGGTGTCCCTGGCGGCATCACCAATACCCCCCGCATTTCAGAGCAGCCGGGAGGCCTGGCCTTTGGCTGTGGACAGGGGCTTTGGGGAACGGGGAGGAAGTGACGCCGGCCCGGCCGGGGCAGGGCGGTGAGCCCTGCGGGCCACCCGTCCCCATGAGGAAGTGTGGGAGATGCCTGCCAGAGGAGGCTCCCCGACCCCCCGCATCTCAGGGCTGGCACGTTTGCCACCATGGCTGCAGGGCCCCGAGTTGGGTCCCTGTAGGGGGGCCTCTGGGGTCCCTGTGCTGTTCTCTCCTGCAGTGGGTCAGGGCTGTGTGGCTAGGACTCCACCCTCAGCCTCGTCCTCCATCCCACACACAGAACCCAGCCACTCCCACACTCTGTAACCTCCGGTGGCTCCCTATTGCCCAAAAGCCATTAAGACCTGGGCGTGGTGGTGGTGGGGGGGGGTGGGTTTAAATCCTGGCTCAATCAGTGTAGTAAGTAGCCTAGTGGCCTTGGACAAGGTTCTTAGTCTCTTTGTGCCTCAGTTTCTTCATCTGTCCAGGGAGGTAAGAGCCCCCAGCTGTCAGGGTGTTGGAGGGTCAAGTGCCTGTGTGTGCAAGCTCCAGGTCGCGTCTGGGCCTAACCTGGGGCCCGTCCGCCTCCCCAGCCTCCTCCCTCGCCCGCCTCCTCACACTCCGGACCGGTCCTCTGGCCCTGCTCTTGCCGTTGCTCAGCTCCGCCCAGCCGACCCCGCTCCGCTGTCCCCGCTGCCGGCCTTCTCCTCCTCATCCGCCTGAGCCCGATGCAGCCTGCAGACGTCTCCCCAGCTCCGTCCCAGGAAGTGTCCTCCCTGCCTGCGGGTGGCCAGGTGTCTCCAGCCCTTAGACCCACCACCCTGGCGCGGGGCTGTCCCCGGCCGGCCGGCACGCCTGGCCGTCTGTGTCTGCCAGACCGTGGGCTCCTGGGGGACCTGGGCTGGCCCAGACTCACCTTTACTGTCTCTGCTCCTGGCCTGGCCCTGCGTGCTGTTTTTGGGGGTGTCTCTCTGCTTGTTCCCTCCCGCCCGGCTCGGCCCCGCTGATCTTCGGGGTGCACCCACCGAGGCTACCGGAAGCCCGCCGGCATTCCCAGCCTCCAGAGCCGGCGGGTTTGGGCTGGGAACCTGTGGATGGGGCTCCTCCGCATTGGCCCTGCTTCCTGGGCCCAGCGGTGGAGGGTCGGGCGTCCTCTTGGCGTCCAGATGTGGCTCCGGGCTCTGTCCTGGGCTCTGGGGGACCCACAGCCTTTCCCAGAATCGCACGACGGACTGCGATCGTCTTCGTGACCGTCAGGAGGCCGTTTGGTACGTGTGAGGGGGGTCGTGTCTGACGCGGCGTTTGTCAGTGTGCCCCATGAGGCCGGGGCCGGAGCCCGGGGCTCCCTGTCCCCCCTGTCCACCCGCCAGCCGCGGGACACACGGTAGGCGCTCACTGACGGATAGATGGAGACGCTAGTGGGCTTTTCCCAGAAGTCCCCCTCGTTGAGCCTTACCCTGCCCGAGGGCCCCCCAAGTGGCGTCCGGGGCCAGGGCTGGGCACAGTTGGCACCTCCCTGCCCTCCAGGCTGAAGGGCCTGGACCTCGGCCCGTGGGTGCAGCGCCGGCTCCCTTGGGGCACGGTCCCCGCTCCCCTCAGCTGTGCCCCAGCCTCAGGGCCCACTGACGGGACGGTAGCCTCTCCAGTGCACCACCTCGGGACCCGCCTCCCTCAGGCTGGCCGCCTGCTGGCTGCGCCGTGCCGGGGGCCCTGGCTGTCACGGGAGAGCGATGGGTGGCTGGCCGTCTGTCGCTCGTTTGTCTCTGCCCTGCCGCCTGCCCCCCCACCGCCAGTGCTTTGTTTACGGCCGACTTGAGGGGCTTGCTGAGTCCCTCCTGGACCAGCCTCCGTTTATCAGCCCATCTGATGGGGGCTGGCCACGGCCTCGTCACTCTCCTGTCCTGGCTCCCCTGCTCCGCGCCTGCCTTCTCCAGCCTTCTCAGGGAGGGACGGGGAGCCCGGGGGGAAGGAAAGTTGTTTTTATTAATGGTTGTGATAGCACCGACTTCTCCAGGGCTCATCCGTTGCCTCCCCGACGGTTCTACAGGGCGGGCGTGAGCACGCGCAGAAACAGAGAGGTGGAGGGGCCCCCCGATGTCACACAGCAAGGAGTCAGGGGCGCTGAGGTTTGAGCCCAGGCGGCCCGGTCCACGGGCTGTGCCTTCAGCCTCCATCTCCCTGCTTTGCAGCTGCATCGTTTCTAGACAGAGGCCGTGTCCAGGTGACGCAGGACAGAGTCCCTCCCCCCGTAGTCACTCAGCAGGTGTTTCTGACGCCCTGGGCACTGGGGACAGAGAGAGGGGCCCTGTCAAAAACATTTCATTTATCCATCCCGTTAATCTTCTGAAGTCAAGGTCAAGTGCGTGTAAGCGAGGCGCTGTTCCGTGCCCCGTCTTCCGGATGAGGACACAGACACAGGGGCGTTAAGGTCACACGGCGAGCAAGTGGGGAAGGCGGGGTTTGCCAGCGGGTCCCCTGCCTTGGGGCTGTTTCCCATCCAGCCAGAGAGACCAAAGGAGTCTGGCCGTCACCACGTCGCGCTGTAGGATCCCGAGGGGGCACCGAGGAGTCTGAGCGCAGATAGGAGCCTGACAGGCTGACCTCCGGAGGGACGGCCGTCCCAGGAGGCCACAGTGGACAGTTCCCCGCGTGGAGGCCTGAGGGCGCCCAGCCTCCACCAGTGACACAACTTACCCTCACGCCCCACCGCTGCCTCGCTGGCCGCGGGGCACGCGCTGTGCGTGGGCCTGGCCCTTGCCCTCTGGGGCTCAGCTGCCGGCCCCCTGGTGCTGAGGCCCCGCGGAGCACCGGGCGTGGAGTCCTGGATCCCAGGTGCCGCGGGCCGGGAACCGGGCGTCCCTGCTATTGGGGGTGCGAGCGCCCTGGCGGGAGGCGGTCAAGTCTCTGGTGCTCCCATCCGGTGCCTCCCCCGGGCCCCGGCTTTCCCCTCCTTCCCGTTCCCGGCGCCTCCAGCCGCCACGGGTTCGCTCCCCCGTCCGGCCTCGTCTCATGGAGTTCAGGTTTGCCGTCGGAGGCCTGATTTCACCGAACCGTTTAAAAGTCATTCTTAAGTGCTCGTACGAAGTTCAGACTTCACCTCCTGTCAGTCATGCCCTCCGAATGCTTCCGAGGCGCTGGGCCGAGAGAGAGACGGGGAAGGAGAGTTCATGGTGGGCAGAGGGCGTCTGGAGGGGCGGAGGGTTTGGGGCCTTTTCTTTAAAATACAAACTATGTTCTGAGAGAGACAGCGAGCGTGAGCAGGGGAAGGGCTCAGAGAGAGAGGCCGCTTGGCCTCCCAGAGCCTGAGGGGGGTCCCCCTCGTCACCTGGCCGGGGTCTGGGGTGCCCCCTGTGAACCTGTGTCGCAGCACTGACATGGGGGGGTGATGGGTGAGGTGCCCTTTCCCCGGTGACCTTCCCTTCCGTCAGAGACTCCGCACACGCACGCGCGACTGTGGCGTGTTCCACCGTGGGGCGGGGGCGCGGTCCGTATGCCATCTGTGTCTGTCTGCGGGGATCCCGGCAGACAGGCGTCAGGGATTTAGGGAATAGAAACACGGGACTTCCAGTTCAGTTCAGATTTCAGATGAACCGTGGATTATGGATTTCAGCATAAGTATGTCCCACGATATTCGGGATATACTTATCCTAGAAAAAGTTATTTGTTGCTTACGTGAAACTCAGGTTTAAGCAGACCTCCTGTATTTTATGGGGCAGCCCTACGCGGGACTGGCTGCAAGGCCCCCTCACCAGCCCTCTTTTATGGCCCCCAGGGAGTAGGGGGGTCCCCAGATGATGAGTGTGGGAGAGGGGAAGGGTGTTCTCAGTCCTGTCCTCTTTCCTTTTGAAAGGTAGTATGTAGGGTTGGGACCGAGCGCCTGGCAGCCTGTGTCTAAATCCTGGTCGGACGGCTGCTGCGATCCTGGGCAACCTCACCTCTCTGCCTCGGTTTACTTCCCTGTGAAATGGGCGTCGTGTTGCCGAGAGCATTCAGCGGGATACCTGTGTGGGACTTCGGACGGCGGCCTGTCCACGTGCACAGGGAGCGAGAGCGAGACAGTGGGGGGCCTGCGGCGCCGTGCGTCTGTGACCCGTGAGCGAGTCGAACCCCGCGGTCCCTGTGCGGGAGCCCCTTCCTTCGTCGTGGCCTGATCCTGA
>PITB01030837.1:0-16443 GCA_004024585.1 Paradoxurus hermaphroditus
GGGGGGGGAGTGATCACGGCAGGCTTCATGGAAGAGGAAACTTCTGGCAGAGCCATGGAGAACCGACAGGCAGAGCCTACAGTCACTGCTGCCTAGTGACTGCCAGCTGCTTAGCCGGGACGCCGGCAGGGACACCTGGGGACAGAGGCTGAAGATTTCCTCCACCCTGACGAGTACCCCCAACACCCAAGCCTTTCTTGCCGGACACCTGTCCGCTCTTCCAAAACAGTGTTTCCCAGACGTGTGAGAACACAGGAGCCAGCGCACGGAGCGTGTGTTAAATACCTGCTTGGTACATAGTAATCTCTCAAGAAACGTCTCACAGAAACCCAGCCTGTGAGTTCTCAGTCACGGACCGAGTTCCCAGAAAGACCTCTCCTCCGATTCCTAGGTCTCTAGAAAGCACGGACAGCTCACCACCAAAATCCAAGCCGCCGGCCTGAGCGGGGAGGCAGTGGGGTCCTACTGAGCACCGCAGGGCTCCTCCCGGAGGTCACGGGCTGAGCGTAGAGCGGGCCCCCGGGGCACCCTCCGGGTGACACAGCCCCGCAGGTACGCAGCCGTGGGCACTGCCCGGCCCTCCCCGCAGAGGCAGCCCTGGGCTGGAGCAGGGGGGCCCCAGGGTTCTTTCCAGGAGACAGGAGCCCGATCCCCCCCCCCCCCAGGACAGGGGAGGAGCAGCCCAGAGTTCCAACCCAGACGCAGCCCAGCCCGCAAGGCCGGGGCACCCGGGATCCCACTCCATGAGACCGCGAACCTCTGCCAGATGTTCCGCGTGTGCACTCAGAACACGCCTGGCCCCGGGGCATGGTGGTGAGCAGGGAGACCCGGCCCCGCCTCCGGGGCCTGCAGGCCCCCTCAGGGGACAGACACTCTGCTGTCACGCAGCACCAGGAGGAAGGACCGAAAGTGACACGAAAGCCTGTCACGGGGGGCTGACCTGGGCAGGGGCGGCTCCCTGGAGGTGACCCCTAAATTGAGAGCCAAGTGTAATGGGGAGTGCTCAGTGGAGAGTGTGCAAAGGTCCTGGGACCCGGGGGAATTCCCCAAGTGCCCTTTACACCCAATGGAGGAGTGTGAGCCTCGGGGGGCAGGGAGCCGGGCGGGGCACAGCCTGGCGTCTGCGGTGAGGAGTCTGGACTCATTCCAGGAGTCCGAGAAGGCGGCTGAGACAGGCAGGGGGCGGGCGGGGGGGGCCGGGAAGGGATGCCAGGACTGGATTAGCACTCGGAAGCACTCTCTGGACTCCCCCAGGTTGCCGTCCGAGGAAGGACAGGGCGGAAGCCACCACCAGGAGACAGGGCCCTGTCCGGGGCCAGGACCCCCTTCGGACATTCAGGGCGGGTGCTGCGGCCCCACGAGCAGCCGAGGGCCCCGTGAAGCGCCCGGGACGTGCGGGACACCCGGCCCTGGAGGAAGCGCAGCTCCAAGCTGGCACCCGCTCGACTAGACACCTCCCCTCACCTCCACCCGCCCACCTCCCGCCCGTGCGGGACGGGACCTCCGCCGTCCAGCAGCGACAACAGCCCACGTGCTGTCCAATGACAGGAAGGGCTATGCCCACGTGGCAGCAGAGACCCCAGAGCCCAGCACAGGGGAGACCGCGCAGCAGGACGAAGGGGCAAATGAGACGGAGACTCCTCTCTCTCGGACGCGTGTTCTTGGGGTGCGGCTGGGCCATCTTCACTTGGGAGCCTCGGCCGTGAGGGGCTCCCGGAGGACCTGCAGACACAGCCCCGGGGTGACCGGGCCGGGGTGGGGGGCGCTCGGGGAGGGCTGCGGTGGGGTCCAGCACCCCAGGGATTCCCCAGCTCCTCCTGGAGGCTGCTCCCTCTCCTGATCCAGAAACACAGCGCTGCCAGTGAGGAGAGACGCGCAGGTGCCGCTGGGGAAGCCACCGTCTATTTCTGACTCTTCCCACTGGGAAAGCCGGGGTGTGGGGAGACTCTTCCCACTGGGAAAGCCGGGGTGTGGGGAGACTCTTCCCACTGGGAAAGCCGGGGTGTGGGGAGCACCAGGGAAAATAGGCTGGGAATGCAGACAGAGGCTCCTGCCCGTCTCCCCGCCTGGTCCCCACCTGTGCACACAGGAGAGGTGGGAGGCCGGCGCTGGGCCAGGGCCAGGGCCGTGCTGGAGGGGCCTCGGGGACGTGAACGGAGCACCTGGCCAAGGGCGGGGTGAGGGCCGTGGCCCCTGGGGTGCGCGTCCTCGGGAGGCCCCCGGCCCCAGCTCGTGCTCCCGTCCCCAGGCCCCACCTGCACCCGCCGCAGGGATCCGAGGTGAACTGCTCCGCACCTGACCCTGTGCGGGGAACACGGCAGAGAGAGGAGCAGGGGTGAGGCCTGCTGAGCGGGGAGGGTGGACGGAGAGGACGGGCGCGTGGCGGGGCGCAGAGGCGGCCGCGGGCAGCGGGTGGGTCGTGGCGGCACCGTCGCAGCTGCTCCGGGTCTGCGGGAGGCGGTCCTGTTCCCATCCCGCCGGGGCCGGCGCCCCGTCCCAAGTGGAGCCTCAGCTCTGCCGCCTGCTCACACCCTGCCCTGCCTGAGCCTCCAGTCCCGGCCCCCGCCTGCCCCCGTGACCCCGCGGGTACTGAGGGGTGGGAACAACAGAGGCACACGCGCAGGCCGCGTCGGCGCCATTACTGGTATCTGATCCGCTCACCCGGGGCGCCCAGGCCTGGTCCCTCCCAGCCTCAGCCAAGGCGGCTGCAATCTGCAACCTGCCGGCGGCCTCCGGCCCGGCCGGGGTCCCCAGGAAACGCTCCTCCATCCATCGGACACTCGCTTACACCCTCCTCCACCAGACACTCGCTCGCTCCATCGCGTACTCACAGACTCTCTTCCCTCCCTCCCCCATCAGACACTCGCACAGCCCTTCCTCCATCAGACGCTCAACCCCTCCTCCCTCAGGCACTCCCTCCCTCCCTCCTTCCTCCATCAGACGCTCATAGGCCTCCTGCCATCACTCCGTCTCCTCCATCAGACACTCGCTCATGCCCTCCTCCATCGGACTCTCGGCGCCAGGCTCACACCAGCACAGGCGCAGGGTGGGGACCGAGGCCCGACCATCCGCTGCTCTCGTGGAGACGCCCCTGCCGCACCGTCACACAGCCCCCGCCCCGTCCCGCCGCGGGGCGATGGTCCGGAAGCCGACCTGGGCCAGCGGCGTGGACATGTCCACTGCTCTCCAGAGCCTGGGGTCTCCCTACGCTCGCCGGCCGGGAACCCCGACTCGGTGACCTGCTCCTGTGCTCATCTTGCCGCCTCCCATCTGCAGGGAAACTGAGTCACGGGAGTCGCAAACTCCAGGTCACCCGGACCCCCGACCGTGGCGCCACCGTCACTGCGCCTACCATAGGTCTTCTTTTCACCTGCAGCCGCCCCGTGAGGCCGGCCGCCCACCGGGCCCTCGGGCAGGCGCAGAGGCCACAGCCCCGCCCGTCCCTGAGGCCCGGGACTCCCCCAGCCCCTCCCTGGCCCCAGACGCTGTCGCCCACTGCCGAGGGCCCCCTGCTAGAAAAACCGCAGAACTCCCAAACCGAGGTCCTCACAAAACTGCTAACGAGAGGCCAGGGGAGCCTCCAAAAACGTGTCCCGGGGCGCCAGGCCGCCCGTCACACCGCGGGCTTGCCTGAGCCACCGAGTCGGCATTCCTGCGGGAGGGCCGCCGGGAAGGGGCACCGCTGGGGCTCAGAGCCCGGCCCCACGCACCTCACTGTGTGACCTGCTCAGCCCCTGGAGCCGGGCCTCCCTTGTCTCACCTGCTTCGTGGCTGTGTGTCGGGGCCCCAGCCGCACGGTGGGCTTGTCCTGCACTTCCCCGCTTTCCGGCCCGGCTGGCCCTCGCCTGCGATGGCCCCCGTGCCCCACGTCACCTTAGGTCTGGGACTTGCACACCTGGTGCCCCTTTCGCCGGGTGGTGACGTCCCTGCCTTCACCGGGGCGTCCCCGCCCCCCTCCCAAGACTCCCAGCACCTGACGGTACGTCCGGGTCCAGTCGGTCCTGCCTAGAACAGCGCTCTGGGGCTGAGGCAGGTGCCTCAGATCGGCCCGCCTTCCTCCCCCCGGAAACAGGAGGATGGCAACACCCGCCTCCCGGGGCCGCTGCCGGAGCCCAGTGCCCGGCACACAGCGGCCGCTGAACTGTCCCCACGCGGTGCCCGGGCCGCAGGGAAACCGAACCAGCAAGGGGACCGCGGGCCTGGCCGGGCAGGGGAGGGGGGCACGGGTCAGAAGCAGGGGGCTCCAGCGGCCCGCACGGCCCCCTCCGTGCACGAGCCCCGAACCCGTACTATTTCCACGGCCGAGGTCCACACACGAGTGAAGTCCCCGGGGCGTCAGGCGAGAACGGAGCACCGAGTCCTTCCGAGGAGGCAGACAGAGGCGCGGCTGCAGGCCGACGGCCCCATGCCCACGGCCGCCCCGCCGGGCTGTTCCGGGAGCACCGATCCCGCTGCTGCGCCAGCCTCCGGCCGGCAAGCCACGCCGCGTCCCCGCCTGGGACGGGACTCCCCCGCCATTCAGCCGGGGTTCCTCCTGCCACACGCGGGCCCACGCTGGGGAGCCCCACGGGGGCGCTGTGAGGGCGGCAGACCCGGCCTGGGAGAGGGGGGCGGGGAGGCCTCTCTCTCGGGGATGAGCCTAGGACAGAGCAGGGACAGGTGCAGGCTCTGAGCGGGTGGGCCCTTCCACGTCGGGGAGAAGTTTCAACTCTGCCCAAAGGAGTGCCTTCCTTTCCAGCAATTAAAAGTCATTATTTTTCCTGGGAAGCCCACAAAAAGAAACATTTCTGTATTTTCAAACTTCCGTGTCCAGAGTCCCTGCAAGGGGTCCTCACTGCCCCTGAGGCCTCAGTGGACAGAAGGCACCAAGGCTGATACTCAGGCGCAATAAAGCCGTGACAGCCTCCATCCCTCTCCTTAAAAGCATCCAGCCGAGGGGCGCCGGGGAGGCTCAGTCGGTTAAGCATCCAACTTCGGCTCAGGTCATGATCTCATGGTTCGTGGGTTCGAGCCCCACGTCGGGCTCTGTGCTGACAGCTGGGAGCCTGGAGCCTGCTTCAGATCCTGTGTCTCCCTCTCTCTCTGCCCCCTCCCCTGCACATGATCGGTCTCTCTCTCTCTCTCAAAAAAAAAAAATAAATAAACGTTAAAAATTATAGAAAACAAATTAAAAAAAGCATCCAGCCTCTTCCTTAAAATTCTGCAGGTTTCAAGGCGACCGTGGCGGGTGGGGGCAGCTGCGTCCTTGTTTCCACGGAGGCTGAGTGGTGGCAGCCTGTTCTGGACGCAGAACAAAACGTACAAAGGGACAAGATGAAGAGCATTTGACTCGGTGTGAACACGCTAAGTGCCGAGCCCCGAGGGACGTCACCGAGCCTCCATCGGCTTCTCACAACAGGGCCCCAGCACGAGGACCCCCCGCGGGACAGCTAATAGAAAGTTCGTGCATCACTCAGGCTCCTCTGTCCCCAGGCGGGTCACACAACAGTCACGAACAAGAACGAACGAAAACAGTTATCGCATCATCACTAACGAGGATGCTGAGCTGCTCCTGCATGCGGGCTTCTGTGGCCTCCACTCAGTCCTCACGGCGACCCCCGGGTGGCCTCCTCCTCCTCCTCCGGCACAGGTGACAAACAGCCCAGGCGTGCCCCCAGCGCCTCCCGCCTCCTATGCTCTCTCAAGGACTAACGGGGAGCCTTCCCGGGGGCCCCGGGGGTGCTGCTGCAGCCAGGAGGGAGGCCAGGAGGTGGCGCTTGCCCGACTCCCGCCGCTGTGGCAGCCAGATGGGATCCGAACCCGCCTGGCCTCGGTTCCCCAAAGCCTGTGTGTGACTGAGGGGCCCTTTCTGGACACCCTCACTCACCCCCACTGCTCCCCACCGGGGGACACTTGGCGTCATGTCCGCGCCCCCCGCCCGCACACAGGCAGGAAGGACTCGGAGCCCGGAGGCCCGATGAGTTGGCCGGAGGCCTGACCGAGGCCGAGCCCCGAGACCCGTGCGGCCGAGCGCCAGCAGAGGCTTCCCCTGAGGCCCAGGCCTGGTCCCCGGGGCGCCCACCCCGCCTCCTGGCTGTGCCCTCCTGGGCAAGTCCCCTAACTTCCTGGAAAGGCTCAGTTTTCTCCTCCGTAAAATGGACAGAACCCCCCCCCACCGGACCCGGTTCCTGCCAGGATTGCATTGAACGAGGGAAAGCAAGCGAAACCCACTGCCTGGGGCCGGCACTTAAAACTGAAAGCGCCCGGGCACCCATCATCACCCTCCCCCTCCCAGCGCGGGCGGCACGGCGGAGGCCGGACGGTCTGTGCCCGCGGACACAGTTTCCAGAAGGCGCCTGCTGGGCCTTGACACGCAGCGGAGTCCCTGACGGGGTTCAGAGGTGAGCCGGGCTCCCGTCTGGAGAGACGCGTCCCACTTCGCGGAGCCCCCACCCCCGGGTGCCCGTGCCAGGGAGCCGGGGACAGTGGCCACTGCACCCGCCACGGCCCTGGGAGGGCCCAGAAGACAAACGACCAAAGGTCTGGAAATTAAAGAAAATGAAACAAAACACACACACCCGCCCCCAAGTCGCGCTCCAGGCTGTGGGCACAGGGCATGTCGCCGTGGCAACCGGGGCTGAATTACTCAGCGAGTGGCGGCAGAAGACCCTGGCGAGGAGGCAAAGCAGAGACAAAGGGGTCCGATTAATGGGTTCTGCGCGGAGACCGCGGCCGACCCTCCTCCCGGGTGCTGCCGCCCTCTCTGGGTCCCCGGGGTTGTTCTTCCGCTGGCCGGGCTGGTGACGAGAGTCAGGGGAGCCACGAGGTTCCAGTCCAAGGTTTCAAATGCGCGACAGACTCCGTGAGTGACGGAGGAAGCCCAGGCCGGGCGTGGGCTTCGGGTTCCTCTAAGCGAGGGGCCCACCTCCTCCCGCCTCCCCTCCCGCACGCACGGGCAGGGGCGGGGTGGGGCGTCCCTGGACTTCTCGGACACCAAGTAGCCTCGGGACGGTTTTGTCCTGGTTTTGAACCACATCGACCACCACTGTTCGCTACTTTTTCTTTAAGTCAATTCACTTAATACTCTATTTTGAAAGAGAATTTGGTGTGTTTGTTAAATAGAAAACCATTACCGTTTGGCAGAGCTAGAAGGAGGCTGAGAAAATAGTGCGGGAAGTGACTATTCTCGGGGCGCCTCGGGGGCTGTCGGTTAAGCTTCGACTTCAGCTCAGGTCATGATCTCGCAGTTTGTGAGTTCGAGCCCCGCATCGGGCTCTGTGCTGACAGCTCGGAGCCTGGAGCCTGCTTCAGACTCTGTGTCTCCCTCTCTCTCTGCCCCTCCCCCACACACTCTCTCTTTCTCTTCAAAACAAATAAACATAAAAAAATTTATAGGAGCACCTGGGTGGTTCAGTCGGTTAAACATCCAATTTCAACTCAGGTCATGATCTCGTGGTTTGTGAGTTCGAGCCCTGCATCAGGCTCGGTGCTGACACCTCAGAGCCTGGAGCCTGCTTCAGATTCTGTGTCTCCCTCCCTCTGTCTCTGCCCCTCTCCTGCTTTCCCTCGGTCTCTCTCTCAAAAAAAAAAAAAAAAAAAACACATTAAAATAAAAGTGAATTTATTCTTTACCTCTGGGTAGGGAAGGATTTTTTAAACATGACACAAACAGCATGAACCATAAAGCGGATCAGAGGTCGGCAAACTCCATCCCATGGGCCGCTGCCCATGTTTGTAAATAAAGTTTTATTGGCACACAGCCACGCCCACTCACTCCGCACGGGCTAAGCCCGCAGCAGTGCTACGGCAGCGGAGTCGTGTTGCCACAACAGACACTGTCGGGTCCACAAACGGAAAGCGCGGACTTGCTGGCCTCTGACAGAAACGCCTGCTGACGCCCGAGGTATAGGATTGGTAATCCGATGACCTTAAAATGAAATACTTCTGCCCACAGGAAAGCACGAGCCCCCGAGGGCAGCTGTGCAACTCACAAAACTGAGGAAGGAGCCGAAGCCAGTTTCCAAAGTAAACTCCTAAAATCCTTCACACAAAGAAACCTGCGGGTGAAGTCCATGAAAAGAAGAAGAAACCAAGTAGCCAATAAACACTGACAAAACGTTCAATCTCACTGGAAACAAGAGCAACAGAAAAGAGCGCCTCGTGCAAGTGCCCGTGCCGTCGAGGCGACAATGTCAGCCTAATTAGCATATTCCCGCGGTGAGGAGCATGTGACCTGCGCTCGTCCAACGAGCCCCTTCGAGCCCCCCCGGTCAAGGTGATGGGCTCCCATTCAGGAATGGGCTCCCGCAGAGGCGAAAGCCCGGAGCTTCCCAGACAGGACGCGGAGCGGGAGGGCCAGAGAACGGAACCGCACGGAGACAGCAGATCAAGAAACAGAAACAGCCCAGCTCTTGTCAAGGCCACAGGAGCCCCTGGATCCAGCCGTGCCGGGAGCCTACGCGGCCACAGCAAGCCCCCGAGGGCGGAGAGCACCTCCGTCTGTCCGTCTGTCCGCCACCACACCCGCGCGCCCGCCACGGCGTCTGGCACATGCTGAGGGCACGACAGCATGAGCGTGGCCTGTGCGTCCATGGAAAGGAGAAGTTAGCAGAGAAACGGAGGAGGCGGAGAGGGGGTCAGGACAGACCAGGCCGGGGGCGCCTGGGGGGCTCCGCCGACTCTCGGTTTCGGCTCAGGTGAGGATCTCTCAGTTTTCAAGACGGAGACGGAGCGCTCTGTCCAGCTGTGCGCTGCCAGCTTGGGGCCTGCTTGGGATTCTCCCCCTTGCTCTCTCGCTCTGCCCCTCCTTCGCCCCCCCCCACTCTCTCTCTCAAAATAAATAAACTAAAAAAAAAAAAAGATCATGCCAGCACACCAGCACACGTGCTGGAGGCTTTATTCAGGACACGCCCCCTCCCTGTGGCTTCTCATTTGAGCCTCAGAACCACCCCCGCCCCTGGGAAGAGATATTTACAAAGGGAAACACATGTAACTAGAACACAGGACTCGGGGCTGTCGCTGATGAGGTCGAAGCCAGGCTGAATGGAAGGAAAACGGAGGCCACCAGACACTCTGGCTCCCGGCACGGCTGGATCCAGGGGCTCCTGGGGTCTTGACAAGAGCTGTTCTGTTTCTGTTTCTGACTTTGCTGTGCTCCGTATGCTCTGTGTGCAGGGGTCAGGAGACCTAGAAGCCCCCTCGACGGTCGCCTGCCGTTCGGGAAGCACAGGCTCTCCCGTGCACGGGACACGCTGGGGCTGGACGTCTGTCTGCAGTGGCCTGGGGTCGGTTGGCGCTGGGACTGCGCCCCGGGCGCCCCAGAGCTGGATCCCAGCAGCCTGTGGCCCCACCGCGGGGCCAGGAACCCGGCCCACAGCCACAGGTGGTCAGGGCCGCACTGAAGCAACAGCCATCAAAGTCGCCGTGTGGTGGCACCAAGTCCCCGAATCATCCCGGGACGTGGAGACTGTCCCCACTACCTCCCTGGCCCACAGTCTGACGTTCCTTCCGCTGCGTCGGTAACTCCCCAAAGGGGTACGGAACCTTCCTGCCTGCCGTGGGTCAGGTCTGGACACCCCACGGCCCGCCCGCGGCACCTCCAGCACAGCGGCACCCTGAGTGGCTATGGCTGGCTCCCCGCACTCAAGAGGCCTCCTGCACAGTGTGGTGACTACAGCTGTGTCCTCAAAAGGGGCCTTGAGGCCCAGGGAGGAAAGGCCGCAGGGCCACACACACTGGGACACAGACGCCCCACCACCTGTCACACAGCTGCCCCTCGGACAACCGCTCGCACCCAATGCCCGCCGTCTCTCTAGGAAATGCCGGCCCAGACCCCTCTCGTCAGGGGACCTCGGGACACCACGCAGCAGCAGGGGCGGACCTTGGTCTGGGGCTCTGCGTGCTCATGCCTCCTCCCCCTCTGTGCCAGCTGGATCCCTCCCTCGGGGAGTCATGCATCTTCGTCCCTCCCCCGCCCACTCCCGTGGGTGTTTCTCCAGCATCTGCCCCCGTGCCAAGCCCGGAGGGGGCGGGGTTCAGTCCCACAGGAAAGTCTGAGGCCGCTGCTCCCCAGGACCCCACGAGCCGACGCGAGCATCCCCACCGCCCAGGGCTGTATCTAGAGCACCAGTGCCTGCCCCTCGCCCGAGTGAATTAAGTCTCTGACGCACGGCCCAGGTGGCGATCGAGGCTTGAGGGTGTCAGGATCTCATTCTGATCCACGGGGTTCCCTCCGCCCGCCAGTCTCAGGCAATTTGTTGACACGTTCTGGCCTCAGAACTGGACGGGGCTCACCAGTCTGCATTTTAAGAGGCTTCCCCGCGGGGCCCCTAAGCCCCAAGTAACCGCCAGGCCCCTTGACAGCCGTCTGCATCACGGGCACGGGCGCCGTCGGCCAAAAGGCCTAGAGACGACGCAGGAAGAGGCCCCGGCTCGCGGAGGTCGGCGGCCCAACCTGCCGAGGGCCAGGTGCTCCGTAACGTGCCTTCCTTCCGGGACCTCCCAGAAACGGGCGACGGCCTTGGGAGGTCAGTGTCCCACTTCAAAGATGAGAAAACTAAGACCTGGAGGGGCGTAAGGTCACCCTGGATATCAGCGCAGAGTGGGATTTACACCCGGGTCTGTGTGGCCCCAAGTGTTTAGGACCCCAGCTTGGGGCCCCACAGTCTGCGGTACCGTGCACCCCGCTGAGCCCGTCCCTCCTCTGCCACGGGCTGCCAGCTGCTATCACCCCCATTTTACAGGTGGGGAAACCGAGGCACAGAGCATCATAGCACCTGGGGTCTGGGCTTCGCACTCACACACTCCTCACCCTCCACGCTGACAACGTTTGGTGAGGGGTTTCAGTGGCTGACGGGCACACGGGGGCCACGCTCCCTGGCGCAGAGTGGAACAAGGGCTGAGCGTCCTGCGGCTCAGGCAGAGGAAAGGAGAAGTCCAGGCCGGCCTTCGGAGCAGGGGTTCTTGACCGGGGCGATTCTGCCCCCCGGGGGACACTCGATAAGGCGGCAGCGGGAGAGGAGCATCTCCCGGGCGGGAGCCAGCGTCGCCGCTCGATGCCCCAGCCCGCACAGGACGCCCCACCACAGACTTCCCCGGCCCCAAATGTCAAGAGACCGAGGCTGAAAGACGCTGAGGGTGGCCCACAGACCAGCAGCCCTGGTGTCCCCTGGCGCCCGTCCAAAAACACAGCCTCACTCCTGCCGCGCACCTGCCTCGGGGGGACCTGCGTGTTCCGTGGTCCCTGCAGGCGGCCTGGGTGCAGGGCTCAGTGAGGAGCTGGGCCAGGGCAAGTCGAGGGTGAGGCACGGCGACGGCTGGCCCACCGCCGGATGCTGTCCCTTCCTGCTCTGCGGGACCAGCCTCTGGGGGTTAACGGGGGACCCGGTTGGTTGAGGGGGATCCGGATGCTGTCCCTCCAAGCCCAGCCCGGCCGACACTCCGGAAGGTGCAGCAGGGAGGTCGGGGAGACGGGTGCCTGGGCATCGGCACTGTGTGCCCGAACCCCGTTACTGTTTCCTCTCCGACACCCGCACCCCCGTCTCGGGGCTGTGACCTGGCCCCCTCTTTGGGAGGATCAGAGGCCCACCCGGCCGGAAGGGTCTGATTCCCCACAAAAGCCTTGTGGCTCACGCTCGGCTGCCCCGGGCCAGCTTCGTGGCAGGGGATGCTGGTGAGAGCCAGACTGCCCCGTGTGCTCTGGGCTCCGGTTCCTGAAAAGCCACCTAGAAAGTATCCAAAGCTGGAAACCACCACGAGGTCACAGTCCCCCCCAACCCTTACTCTTAACAAAGCATCCAGCGCACGTAGCTGGACCCAGCGGACCCCAGCCCAGACCTCCGCACCGTCCTGGCCTATCACACGGCAGATCTCCAGCCGGCCGACCCCAGTGACCGCCTAGGGGACCCCTGGGGGATGTAAAACAGAGGGCGCTTCCTCACGGCTCCGGGTCGCAGCCAGGCGGCAGACGGGCTCAACTTGGCACACACAGTGTCCCCCCCAGTGTAGACTCCTGCTTTCCTTGAAAACCTGGACGGATCTGCGACCCCAGACGCACATTCTTACAGGAAGATGGCCTGGCGGTGGCCAACGGAGCCTCTGCCCCCCACCCCGGGTGCCCGCGAGGCCTGTCCTGCCCCGTCCGTCACAGCCCCTCCCAACCACGGCCCCTTCACTCCTTCAGGAGGCCCGCCTGGCCCCTCCAGACCGCTGCTTCTCGGCCGGGGGCTCTGTGCCTTCCCGCGGGCACGTGGAAATGTGTGGGTGCAGTGTGTCACAGGAGGATGCCAGGTGTAGAGACGAGGACGGCCCCCAGGACAAAGGACTGTCCGGTCCCAAGTGAGGACGGTGGCGAGGCGAGGCGAGGCGCCTCGGTCGGAGCCCCGTCCGGGAGCCCTGAGACAGCGCTGCGCAGGGAAGACGCACCCTCGGAGGGGCGCCGGCCGCGAGGGGGGGCCCCGGCCCCTGCCTGGGGCTACGAGCCGCCACTTACTTGGAGAGTTTCATCTCGATCTGCTGCCGGATCTCCTGTCTCTCCTCGTCGGTCCTCCGGGGGAAAATATTCCGGTCTTCCAGCTCCTGCTTGCTGGGCCGATTCCGTAGCTTCACCGCCAAGAGCTCCTTCTTGCATTTCCTGGGCAGTGTCCCTGAGAGCCGCCGGAGGCACGGGAGGGAAGGGACAGGGAGACAGGCGTTAGTGCACTGCTGACTTGGTGGCCCGGCCGCGCACCTGCTGGAGGAAGGACTCGGCACCAGAGCCACGGGGGCGTGTTTGTCAGCTTGTGGCGCCTTCCGGCGGGAGGGTAGGCAGTCTGGGGTGGGGGGAGCAATGTCACCGTCCGTGGGCCCTGCGTTCCACGGGTGGGCGGTCACCCACAGAGGACCTGCAGGGACAGCCCTGCCTGATACCTGTTCCCCCGGGGAATCATTAATCACTCAGTCTTCCTTCTGAGCTTGGACCATGACTTAGAGTTACTTTCCCCGTGGTAGCCCTTCCCCCCGCTTCCCCACGGGGTCCACGGTCCCCCCTGACCACTCCCCCCCGCCACCGGCCACACGGGTCTTCTTCAGTCCCTAGAGAAGCCCACCTCGGGGCCTTTGAGGCGGGTCTGTTCTCCACTGCCACCCTGCTCTGCCGCCCGTCCACGGCCAGCTCGGTCCCCATAGCCTGTCTGTTCACAGCCGGCCCGGTCCCCACAGCCGGCCTTGAACCTTCTCCTCAAAGGGGCCCCGGGGGGTTCCAATCACATGACACCACACCGTGGATTCGCCCTGGGCCCCAGCGCTTCCCCGTCAGTTACTTTATTCTGTCTCCCTCACCAGACTCTAAGGTCAACACGGTCTGCCCTCCGTGGGCCCGGGACGGCGCCGGGGACACCGCGGGGCGAGGGAAAGGGCGGCGGGCTCCGGTCTCCGGGCTGCGGCTGCTCTTTATTTCCACGCACGTCTGGGATCAGCCAGCGCCGGGCGCGAGGAAGAGCTTAGAGGACGGAACGTCTCCGTTAAGAGTACGAGAGGGGCTTGGCGGCGTTCACAGGCCGCCGACCGTTCACGCGTGCGCTGGAAAACGGTGGCGGACTGATTCGGTAAGCTTTCTGAATGACACCCCCCCCCCCCCCCGCCAGGTGACTGCAGGCGACAGTCTGCAGCTTTACCGGGACGTGGATTCCAATCTGGGGGTTCAAACCATCCGCCAACACGGACACTCCCCTGGGTGGGGGCAGACGTGATCTCTCAAGAGAAACGGCTCCCCGCGAGAGCCCACGCCTAGCGCGGAGACCGGGATACAACGCAGGGAAGGAGGCTCGTCTCGTGACATGACAGTTCCACGGAAGCTGGGGGATAAAGTAAGACCCAAAGATAGAGGCTCCGCTGAGGTCTGAATTTCTAATACGAGCTGGTTCGCTATGTTTTACAGAGAAACAGGAACCTGAGGACTCCCCAAACCATTCCAGCGAGGCTCCAGCCTGGATGTGTTTCAACAGCTTTCTAAACGGCTGGAGTGCTGTGTTTGTAGGACCGTAAAGAGCCTGAAGGGGTCGCGTGCATCTTCCCGTTAGTCTTCACTGTGTGTTCTGGGGGAAGCAGACAGCCCTGGAGGCGTTCACGAATTAAGGGCGTCTCAAAGGTCTCGGGACAAATCCTTCATGAATGTCAAGGGTCTGCAAGGCAGCAAGAAGGGATTGCTGTTTCCAGAGCCCCAGAATACTCCGACAAGGAAAGACACTGGGTGGGGTTTAATCTCTTAAGCTTTTGATAACGGAAGTCTTTCTAAGCCCATGGCAAATGTCTTGGGCTTCTTATTAAAAACTTTAATCATATTTGCTCTTAACTGAGAAACAGACCCCTTCATCAGAGATTTCCAGATGTAAACGAGAATTCACTCCACGTCAAGTCCCCGCACCGGGCGCAAGCGATCCCCCAGCCTCTCCGGACGCGGCCCGGGCACACAGTAGGGCCAAAAGAAAACTTAGAGGCGGATCGCGGGTCTTCTCCGGTATCGGGAGGTTACTAGGTTTTGTTATTTAAAAGTCAACCAAGGAAATTTCCAAATTGCTTAAAAAGGAGGCTTCTGTGAGTCTGGCCGGCACTCCCACCCACCCTTCAGAACCAACTTGGGGATTCTTGTTGCTGTTGTTTTAATGTTCATTTATTTATTTTCAGTATTTTTTATTATTTATTTTGAGAAAAACACAGAGAGCAAGTGCGAGAAGGGCCAAGAGAGAAGGAGACAGAATCTCAAGCAGGCTCCATGCTGTCAGCACAGAGCCTGACAACGGGGCTCGAACCCACAAACCGTGAGATCATGACCTGAGCCAAAGTTGGACGCTTAACCAACTGGGCCGCCCAGGCGCCCCAATGTTTATTTATTTATTCTGAGACAAAGAAAGAACACAAGCAGGGGAGGGGCAAAGAAGGAGGGAGAGAGAGATTCCCAAGCGGGCTCCACACTGTCACCGCAGAGCCCCACGTGGGGCTCGATCCCACAAACCATGAGATCATGACCTGAAGTGAAATCAACAGTCAGACGCTTAACCGACTGGGCCCCCCAGGCGCCCCCAGAATCAACGTGAACGGCCCACGTCCCAGGGCGGTCTGACTCGGAGCAGGATGTGAGGCTGAGGACCGGAGGCCAGGAAACCTTTCTGTCCTGCCTGCGGGGAGCAAGCGGTCCTCCCGCCCCGGAGGCCCCCAGGGTCGCTGGTCTTCCTGTCTTTTTTTTTTTTAATTTTTTAAAAATATTTATTTATTTTTGAGAGAGAGAGAGAGACAGAGCATGAGCAGGGGAAGGGCAGAGAGAGAGGGAGACACAGAATCCGAAGCAGGCTCCAGGCTCTGAGCCATCAGCACAGAGCCCGACATGGGGCTGGAACTCACAGGCGTGAGATCATGACCTGAGCTGAAGTCGGTCACTTAACCGACTGAGCCCCCCAGGCGCCCCTGGTTTTCCTGTCTTGACCCAGAAAAGTGGGACAAGCACAGAAAACCAGAGAGAAGGGTGTTCATCCAGGGTCATTCATGAAGCAAGAAACTAAACACAACCAAGATACTCAGGACGACGCTTGTCAGATTATGGCACCTCGTTCGTACCGTTTGGCCGCTGCGGCCCATGGCCAACGGTAGTTCGCAGGTCGCCGAGTGCCAGAGAGACGTTCGCAGGGTGCTGCTGACGACGGCAGGGGCACAGACGTGTATACGTCATTCCCGGAAACACGTAGACGTGTAGATGCCTAATTTCTAAGTATGTATAACATTATAAACTGGCCGAGAGTTGTCACGAATTGACCATTTTATGTACTAATTTTGCTTTTTGGTATTGTGTGGTTTTTTTTAATCATAACATAGTTTCCTTATATGAAAATGAATAATTAATTAAAAAGAAAGAACACTGTTGAGTAACATAAGCAACGATGGTAGAGAAATCTCTCCTCCAGCAAAGCAACAACCAGACAAACGGTCAGGGTCAGGGCCAACTTTTTCAGAACTCTGGACATAACCAAATCTTGCAGCGACACAGGGAACGGTGATCTAAGGAAACGAGGCTGTGTCTCCGCGAGAGAGTCTCACCGCCCACAGCCCCAGGCTCCTCCCCCCCAGCCCCGCGGTGGTCTTGAACTCTAAGCGTGTGCCTTTCTCGGCGAAGACCGGCCGCCTGGCAGGCATCAGGGGGGGAAAACACTCGTTTTCTCGCTCCCGGAGAACCGCCATCGACCGCCCGGTCTGCTGGCTCCCCAGAAGTCCCCACGGGCAAGGCTGCTGTGCCGTGGGCAGGGTTCCCTGGCATAGATGTCTTCCCTGGGTGCAGCTGTGGGAACCAATACTGTCTTTCCCAGGGCCAGACTCTCATTTATCTTCAGGCCAGTCCTGCCGGATACCCTATGGGGTTCTTTATTGACAAAAGTTAATTAAAAAAAATCAACCTATAAGCCAAAAAATTAAGTAAATTGAAAGTCTGATGTTACCAGA
>PITB01030838.1:0-16456 GCA_004024585.1 Paradoxurus hermaphroditus
TCTGACAGGCCCCGCCCATCAGCAGTCCTCTTTTTGCCGCTGTGCCCTCTCCGCCGGGCCCCGCCTCCTAGTCCGGTTCTTATGCCCCTCTTTACCAGGCCCCGCCCCCGGCCTGGAGCCGCCCCTTAGCCCAGCCCCCTCCGTCAGGCCACGCCCCCTAGCCAGGCTCTGACATCCCCCTCTGACAGACCCCGCCTATCAGCTGTCCCCGCTACCGCCAGGCCCCGGCCGCTCCATTAGGCCCCGCCCCCCCATCTGGCCCCGCCCCGGCGGAAAGCGAGCAGGAAGCTCCGGGTGCTCCGCAGACGCGGCGTTCGGAAAGGTGTGGAGGGGGTGCGAGGCGCCGGTGGTGGTCCCCCGCCGCCCGCGCTGCCCGTCCGCCCCAGGCTCGGCCCGACTCGGCCAGCCACTCCGGCCCTCGCAGGCCCGCGGCAGCCCCGCGGCAGCCCCTCCCGAACGGAGGCTCGGGGCTCTACTGCTCTGGCCTGGGGGCGGGGCCGGCGCGCGGCGTCATGCATATGCATGAGCGGCGCGGCGGCTCCATTGTGCCCTCGGAGCGGGCGGCGGCGCGATGGCGCGGGTGGCGGCGGCGGCTGCCCCGGGGCGGCGGGCGGCGCGGAGGGCGGGCTGAGCGCATGGAGCGGCGCGGGCCGAGGGCCGCGGTGGCGAAGGGCCGGGCCGGGCCGGGTGGAGGTGAGCGGCCGGGTGGACAGGGGCGGGCGGCGGGGGAGGCAGGTGCGGCAGGTGCGCGCGGCGGGCAGGTGCGGCGCCCCGGGGCCCCGCGCTGCGGCGCTTCTGCTCCGGGAATCGGGCCGGGCTGGGGGCGGCCCCGCCGCCCACCTGCCGCACCTGCTGGGTGCGCGTCGCGGTCTTGGGCCCAGCGGCCCCATGCGTGCTGGGCGACCCTCACCTGAGCCTTTGTTGGGGCCGGAAGCCGGCCGAGCGCCTGAGGGGTGTGCGCGGCCCAGGCGACCTCCTGCGTGGGGAGGGTGACCCCGGCCCTCGCCCCACCTGGCTCCGCCGCCTCCGCGCAGTGCTCTGGATGGCGGGCTCGCCTTCCGGGCTTGTCCTGGGCGATGCGCGCCCACCGTCCGGCGACGCGGGATCCGAGCAGGTCTGCTCTGGGCCGGCGACGCTGGCTGACCTTTCAGCCTCCGGCCGCGGCTTCCGTGGGGACACCCCTCTCCGAACGGGACTCGCGAAGCTCAGGCGGGAGGGTGTCGTGCTCTCCTGACCTGCTTACTTCTTCCTCTTCTTTCCCCCTGCAGCTGCTCCCAGCCACTCTCCGTTCTCCCCCTCATGACCTGCTCCCTCCTTGCCCTCGTCCCCTTTCCCCACAGCCCTGCCTCCCTTTACTCCCCCCATACTCTCCCCCCCACTTGCTTTTCCCCTGCCCTGCTCCCCTCTCCCTCCCACTTGCTTCCCTCCTGCCCTGCTCCCACCCCTGCCCTGCTCTCTTCCTGGTAGTTGCAGAGTATCTATGGCCACGTCTGTAAGTCGTTTGTTCTATCTCAGAAGGTTTCGCAGGGACCCACACGGAACATGTGACTTGATCTGTAAGACGGTGGGATGTGGAGAGGGTGGGCACAGACTCCCCCACCGGACCCTGGCTTGCTCCAACCAGGGGCCTCTCCTGAAGAGGCTTGAGGGAGGTGACAGGACCCACGAGGGGGTCTTAGCCTCACCCAGTGGGGTCCTGGCCTTGAGGACTTGCCATGCCCAGGGGCTGGTCACAGGCCTGGGATAGAAGTCAGGGAGGAGAGGAGGAGATGGTGAAGGACAGGCAGGGTGTGCCTGGGGAAGGCTCCCGGGGCGGCCAGCCTTCCCCATGCCGTGTCCGCTCGTCACTGCCTCCACTACATAAATGCTGTCACGTGTCTTCCTCTTTCTTCAGTCTCGGGGTGGCCACCATGTACCCATTTTGCACGTTGTAAACTGAGGCCCAGAGTAGTGAAAGCCTGTAGCTGGTCTCCCATGTGTCTGGCGTGTAGGCCCTTCACGAATGCTCCTTCCTGGGTGTTTGGACAAACTCTACCACTTCTCTGGTCAGTGTTGGGGCCTCCCATGTAGACACCGGAGCACGTGAGTCCCCGCCAGTGCCGTCGGCTCACTGGAGCCATCATTTCTACCTCCTCTGAGCCCATTTGAGACCCTGGAGTCCCTCCAGTTGGGGGCTTGCTCTAGGACCACGGGGGCTCCCTGCTCTGTGACCATGGAGTAGGCCTGCCCTCCTGGGGTCAGGTGGCTTGTCATGGGGCGGGCCGCCGGGGCGGCCAGGCAGCGGGGACAGGGTGGAGTGGAAGAGGCCGACCCACGTTAACATCTGCCTTTGGCTGGCACACAGGAGCCTGGGCGCAGCTGCTCTGAGGCCCTGGGGCGGGGGGCCTGAGGGGGGAGTTTTCTGGTAGAAGATGTGACTCGACCCCCAGGAAGCCGTGGCGTGGAACCAGAACCAGGGTGGCTCTGCCTAGGGGTCCTGGCTTCCCGCCGGCACCGGGGCACCAGCCCCGCAGGCCTACACCCGCTTTCCCGGCTCTGCCTTGGAGCCCAGGAGGTGGGAGGGGAGTCTGCACTCGGAGGGCGCCCCTGCCTTTGTAGGGAGCAGCGGGGCGTGGGGTGCCACTCGGAGTCTGTGGGTCTTCTCAGGGCGGAGAGCAGACTCGGTTTGGCAGGAAGTCACACACACACACCCGAGCACACCCAGGCGTGCAGGAGGCTCGGGGGAACGGGAAACGTCTGTGGTCTCGTCCACAGCAGAGAAGCCTCGGGGGCGGAATTCCCCGGCCCCATGTGATGCGGGAGGCCACCCGGGGCCCCTGCCCTGCCCCCGGCTCTCCGGGGCTCCCAGACTGGGGTCCCCGTGTCAGCAGCAGCCTGACCCTGACCCGCAAGCTCGTTAGAAACAGGGGTCTTCCGGCCCTCCAGGTGAGTGTGACGTGCCAGACCGGAGGCCCTGCGTGCGGTCCCGGGACTCCGCCTGTCCCAGGCGGAGGGCTCGTGTCCCCGCTGCTCCTGGGACGGCAGAGTGGGCCTGGGCGGGGGGAGGATTGCCGGGGGCTTCTCTGTGGGGAGAGCGGGCGGTGGTCCCCCATTCACCTGCAGAAATCAGCCTTGTATCCTTTTCCCGGCTTCCCCGGCGGTGGCGTCGCACCAGACGATGGTTGCGTCACACCGAGACGCTTGCTTGCTCGGGGATACGGGCGTCTCGCCGGCATCTCCTTCCCCACCTTCTTCTCCGTGTTCGCACCTGCTTCCCTCCTCCCCACCTGGCAGCGCGCTCCGCTCACGCCTCTCTTCTGTGATTTCATCATCTCGGGAACCTTACATAAAGGGAGTCATACCGGGTGTGACCTTCGGGGACTGGCTTTCTCCGCGCGGCGCCATCCTCTGGGGATTCCTAGGCGCTCTTCCTTTTCATGCCCCTGGGCCGTGGACGCCCCGGGGTGGGCTAGCTTCACCCGCGGGACGTCTGCATGGCCGTTCCAGGCTGCTAGGAGGAAGCTCGTGCCATCACACCCGTACAGAGCTTTCTGTGAACGTGAGTTTGCGTTTCTCTGAGACGGATGTGCGGTTGCCGGGTCGTCCTCACAAGACGCTGCCAGACTGTTCTCCAGGGTGGCCGCGCCATTTTCCATTTCCAGGCGCGGTGGGTAGGAGATCCAGTCCCCCCCTCCCCGCCCGCCACCCCTGGCACCTGGCGGTGTCACTTAGGTGCGTTGGGATGCCTCCGTGTGGTGTTAGTTTGCACATCCCCGGTGGCTGTGATGTCCGAAGTCTATCTCTTCCTGGGCCGGTGTGCCGTCCGGACGGCCTCGTCGCTGAAATATCTCTTTGTGTCCTCTGCCCGTTTTCTAGCTGGGGTGTTTTTCTTTTGAGTTTGGAGAATTCTTTATATATCCTAGATACTAGTCCTTCGTCAAGAGACGCGGCTCGCGGGCGCACCTGTGTCTCTGGAGCTGGTCTCCCTGCCTCAGCAGGGTCTTTCCAGACGACTGCCACCCCCCTTGGGAGGATCGCACCGGTGTCACGTCTAAGGCCTCTGTCCTTGGTTCTAGGTCCTGAAGAGTTTCTCAAAAGGCTTTGTCGTTTTTTGTTGTTCATGTACGTCCATGACGCATTTCAAGTTATTTTCCTCTCAAGATGCGAAGTCTAGGACTTACTGGTTTTGCTCGTGGGAGCCCCGTGCGGCAATGCCACGTTTCCCCCGGTGCCTGGTCTGTGCCCTCTGCAGTCTGTGCCATGGACCTGTTGGCGGGCGCACCCATCCGTATCCACGGTGGCCACGTCACCGTCCTGGAGTTGGACGGTAGGGGCTGGGGCCGCTGGCCTGGCCGGGTGGTCCTGGCTCCCAGGCCTGCGTCTCCCCGGGTTCCTGGGGCCGCCTTCTGGACCCACTGCCTCCTGTTTCCAGAGTGGGACCTGGTCTGGGTCGGGGAGGAGACGAGTGTGCAGAGAGGGAGCAAAACCTGCTGACTGCCCTGCCCTGGCTCTCCTGCGGCTCCGGGACCCACTGACCTCAGGGCTCAATGGCGGGAAAGGCTGAAGGCAGGGCCACCCGTGTCACAGTCCCCACTGTACTCCTTTCCTGCTCTGGGTCCCTGGTGAGGGACCCACCCCCCACACCCCTCCTGGCCTATTGACAGACGACACAATAACATTGAGGTCCTTGGTCAGCACTCAGGAATGTGAGTCACGGCGTCGGGTGGGTTCTGGGGCCACTTTCTTGCTCCCAGGCCGGAGGGAGGTGCTGTGAGTACTGGGGTGGCAGCGCTGAGCCGCCAGACGTTAGCTTGTGCCCGATGATGTGCGCGTGTGTGTGTGTGTTGGGGGGCGTTGCAGCCCCTAAAAGGCAGTGGTGCTCCAGGACAGAACCTCGACACCAAGAGGGCAGAGTCCCCTGCCCGGGACCCCTGGGGACTCCTGAGAACCACAGGCAGTGCACCTCGGTGGTTAGGTCAGGCAGACATAGGTGTGCAGGGTGGCCCCCGGGGGTGTCAGCACGGGCTTGGGCTTGCTTTTGGGGGTGTCAGAGGACGTGAGTGCCTGGCCCTCCCTCCCTCATTTTTCTGGTGAGTCAGGTGCCCCTGAGACACAGCGGGGCCGCCCCCGAGAGCCGCCAGTGCCCACCTAGACCTCAGACAGGAATGGAGTCGGACTCCCCGAGTCTGCCCCGTCCTTGGAGACGAGTCCCCCTCTCAGACGTGCTGTGGGACTTTCTCCTCCATCTTCGGGCCTCCTCAGCAGTTGGGGGGGTGAGCGTCACACAGTAGGAGGACGCCCCTGCACGGGCGCACAGGTCCCGTGAGAGGTCGCCAGCCACTGCGGCCTTGTTCCCGTTGGCCCCCTGCCATGTCCTTGGGCACGCGCCAGCTCTCTGCCCATGGCTCCGTGTGTGCGTCCCTCCCCTCTGGGGACCCTCGGTGGGTGTCGCCGCGGTCTGCGGGAGTCAGGTCTGCCTGGCCCTGTGCCCACGTCAGCCCTGGAGGGCCGCCAGCCAGGGGTGCACAGGCGTCCTGTACTCCCTCCCCCAGGCCTGGGTGGAGGGTGGCAGCTGGCTGACCTTGCTCAGCACCGTTTACCAGAGCCCCCTCCCAGAGCAGGCAGAGCCGCGGGGCCCGAGGTGGCCGCCGGCTGGTCCTCTTCTGTTCTCTGCTGGCTCTGGCCTTGGCCTCCACCCTGGGGCCTTTTTGGGGGGATTCTGGCACTTGGGTCCTGGGGGTTCCCCGACTTTTACGGATATCCAGGCCTTCTCGAGGGAGGGGTGTGGGCAAAGGATTTGGGACCAGAACGCCTGCTGCGTTCCAGGGGCTGTGAGTAGCAGGGCCTGGCCAGAAAGGGTTAATGCTGGCCTCCAGGCTGCGTTTGGGGGTGCAGCGGGCAGAGGTTTGTCAGGGTGGGCAATTCAGGGTGAGGCTGCCCCACCCCCATGGCAGCCTTCAGATCCTGGTGTCGCCCTGCCCTCCATCAGAGCAGAGCAAGGGGGCCTGGCGCTGGGGGCTCCCGGCACCCCACTGGCAGCCCCTGACCGCCGCGCCTCCACAGATGTCCTCCTCTGTCCCCACAGCCAGAGCCGCTCAGTCGCACGTACACAGCAGCGAGGGCCACTTCCTGCCACCCGAAGACCTGGCCTTTAGGCTGCTCCGAAGCCAATGAACCCCATGCACCCCGTGAAACCCGCCCTGCCCCCCACGCCGCACGGGTGAGTGGGGCTCCCGCTGCCCCCCCATGCCTTGGGTGTGGGTGGTGCCAAAGCAGGACCGCTCTGCCCCCAGTCGCTAGCCTCCCCAGCCGGGGGCCTCGACACCTGTGGCCTCCTGACCCCGGCCTCCCCTCTCCTTGCAGTGATGGTCCGTTTGCTTATGAGGCGGTGCCTTGGCAACAGAGCGCCACTCAGCCGGCAGGATCGCTGTCCGTCGTCACGACCGTGTGGGGCGTCGGCAACGCCGCACAGAGTCAGGTGAGCCTGCAGGGGGGCCGCCCCCGAGAGCCGCCAGAGCCCACCGAGACCTCAGACAGGAATGGGGTCGGACTCCCCGAGTCCGCCCCGTCCTTGGAGACGAGTCCCCCTCTCAGACGTGCTGTGGGACTTCCTCCCCCGTCTCCGGGCCTCCGCACCCCTGCTGTCTTCCCCTCCTTCCTCCCTCACCTCTGCCCGCAGCCCCTCACTGCCAGGCCTTTCCTTCGTAGCCCTTTAGAGCGACCGCATGAAGTGAATTGTTCGGATGGTTCCCATTGGTGATTCTCGCTTCCTCGCAGGTTTTGGGGAACCCCATGGGCCCTGCAGGGAGCCCCCCCGGCAGCTCTGTGATGCCCGGCATGGCAGGCAGCGGCCCTGCCCTGAACTCCCCGCAGTGCCTCGGACAGCAGGCGTTCGGCGAGGGTGCCGCCAGCAAGGGCTTCGTGCAGCAAGGGGTGTACGGCCGCGGGGGCTACGCCGGGGGCCCCGGCTTCGCTGCGGGGTAAGCAGGACCCCTTACCGGTGAGATGTGCCGGGAGCCCTCTGGGTGTGATGTCTCCAGCCTGGGAGGTGCCTGGGACCGCAGGAGCCAGTCCGTCGAATGGCGTATGTGCGTCGGTCTCGCGAGCTCCCGTGGCTGACACAGGAGCACACCTAGGCAAGAACGGGGCCCCAGCAGGTGCCGTGGGGCCCCCAGGCGACAGGCAGGGAAGCACTTCTGAGCCAAGCCATCTGTGTCTCTCACAGGTATGCGGGCGGCCCAGGGGGGCCAGGGGGCCTGGGTCTGCCCGCACACGCCACGCGACCGTCCACCGATTTTACTCAGGCGGCGGCGGCGGCGGCGGTGGCTGCTGCTGCGGCCACCGCCACGGCCACCGCCACGGCCACCGTGGCTGCCCTCCAGGAGAAGCAGAGCCAGGAGCTGAGCCAGTACGGAGCGGTGAGGCCCGACCGCTCCTCCCGTGCAGCCCGCGTGTGCTGGTCTGGAAGGCAGGGACCAGTCGGGCACCTGGGGTCGGGGACTGGGGACGTGCTCACAGCGAGACGAGGGGGCCGGGGAGGGTGAGAAGCCGCGGGGGGTGGGCAGCTGGGCAGCACCCACAGTGGTGGGGGCGCTGAACGGCTCCTCTCCTCTCTCCCCAGGTGGGAGCCGGGCAGGCTTTTAGCAGCCAGTTCCTGCAGCACGGGGGTCCCCGGGGGCCCAGTGTCCCCGGCAGCATGAACCCCGCCAGTGTGGGAGGGCTGCTGGGCCCCTCTGGCATGAACCCCATGGGCATGAACCCCACCCGGGCAGCGGGCATGGCGCCCCTCTATGCCGGGCAGCGCCTGCCCCAGCACGGGTACCCTGGGCCTCCGCAGGCGCAGCCACTGCCCCGACAGGGTGTCAAGAGAGCCTACTCCAGCGAGGTGAGTGTCCCAGCTTCCCTCCCCCTGAGCTCCATCCGGAACCGAGGTGAGGTCGGCGGGCATCTGTGTGACAGAAGCGGCCACGCCTGATGGGGCGGGCACCGCGTCCTCCCTGGGACCTGGCTTCCCCGACAGCTGTGCCCCTGGCGTTCTGCCTCTTTCAGGTTTATCCAGGGCAGCAGTACCTGCCAGGAAGCCAGTATGGGCCCAGTGCCACCCAGTACACGCCCGGCGCTGGGCAGCCCCCTGCCTCCTCCTCCTACCCCGGGCACCGGCTGCCCCTGCAGCAGGGCGTGGGCCAGTCCCTGTCCACCTCTGGCCCCACAGGACTGCACTACAAGGTAGGCTTGGCTCCTCTGGGCCCACCACAGCCCCTGCTGGGCCCTGCGTACTCAGGGTGACCAAGCAGCCAGGAGCTTCACAGGGGTCCTGACCGGGGCGGAGATCTAGTCCTGAAAGGGCCCTCTCAGATTCGTGTGTCTTGTTGGAAATCGGGTGTAGGAAGCAGTAGGCAGGCCCCCAAGTCACTCGAATTCCGTTGGGGAAAACCGTCTCCTCTCCCTCCAGTCGTCACGGACAAGCCCAGCGAGGCCTGGGGAAGGCGGGGGCGGGGAGGAGGGGTGTTTTCAGCCTCTCCGTGGCTCTCCCGAAACCCGTTGTGACACATGGGGTCATTTCGTTTTCTGTAGTAGCAATTTTCTTTAAATTAGGCAAGTGATACCCGGTCCCCGCCGATCACGTGGAAAACCTCAAAAGCCTACAAAGGAAGCAGGCCAGTGCCACATGTGTGGCGGGCTCCTCGCCCCCAGCCCACTCCTTGAATCAGGTTCAGGGGCCTGGCGGTGGGCAGGCTGGGGCCCCGGGCGCACACCGTGGTTTCTCTTGCAGCCCACAGAGCAGTTCAACGGGCAGGGTGCCAGCTTCAACGGAGGAAGCGTCGGCTACAGCCAGCCTGGCCTGAGTGGGGTACGGGCACGCGGGAGGGCGGCTCCCAGGGTGGGCACATGGACAGAGGGCACCCAAGCAGCAGGAAGTGTGGGTGGCCAGCCAGATACCCTTGGGGCTGCCCCCTGCCTGTTTCTGTTGTGACCGGTCCCAGCGGGTGCTTCGAGAACAAATTCTACCCCCCACCATCCCGCCTTGACTGTTTGCTCGACCCCACAGCCCACCCGTTCCATCCCTGGCTACCCCAGCTCCCCACTGCCCGGGAGCCCCACGCCACCCATGACCCCTGGCAGCAGCGTCCCCTACATGTCCACCAGCCAGGAGGTCAAGTCTCCCTTCCTGCCGGACCTCAAGCCCAGCGTGAGCTCCTTGCACCCATCGCCCCCCGGTGAGTGTAGCCTGCTCTCAAGACTGTTGGGCGGGGGTCCCAGGACTCCGGAGTCCTTCAGGGAATGTGGGGGTGGGGGCCCTTAATTTCCTCTTTTACCCCTAGAACTCTTTGCACACCTGTTCAAGGTGTGGGTCTTCTCCCTAGAAAAATACCCACGCACACAAAGTTCTGTGTATAATTTCAGCGGACTTATGAGCCTCCTGAGGTCCACTCCTTTGCTCTCTCCGGGAGACCACCACGCAGAAGCTGGGGTCCTAGAACCCTAGCTCAAGGGCAGGGATGACGGCAGGTGGTCCGTTCACACCTCCTCAGCCTCACACCCCTTCTGAAAGCACAGGAGCACCCTCTTTCTGGGTTGGGGTCATGTTCTGCAGTCTTAATTTAGGGAACACGGGGCCAGGTGACTGAGGCAGGATGGAACAGCGGGACCTCAAGATCCTGTTCCCGTTGGGGGTGAGGGCCGGGGCTCAGGGCCCCGGGGGCCGGACCAGCCGGAGGCAGGGGAAGAGGGGTCGTGCTCCCCGACCCCAGGGCCCTGCCGCGGGAGTGGCCAGCTCACAGCAACGTGGCCTGCTCCCAGGCAGCGGCCCAGGTGACGAGCTTCGGCTGACCTTCCCTGTGCGGGATGGGGTGGTTCTGGAGCCCTTCCGCCTGCAGCACAACCTGGCTGTGAGCAACCACGCCTTCCAGCTCCGGGACTCAGTCTACAAGACCCTGATGCTGAGGTGAGCTCCCCGTGGCCTAGCCCTGCTGCCCCGCCTCGCTGTCCAGCCCCATCCAGCCATTGACGCTTCTCAGAGGCCCCGCCCCAAGTGTGGCAGGCCCCTGCTCAGTGGCTCCACCACCCTGAAATGAGGCCCCGCCCCATGTTGCGGTCCCGCCTTCTGGCCCGCCCCGCAAGGTGCCCGCCCACCTCCGTGAAGCCCCGCCCCACGGCACCTGCTCAGCAAGCCTGGCCCCACCTTCCGGCTCCGCCCCGCAGTGTGGTCCCACCTCCGGCCCCACCCCTGCAGCGTCCCCGCCTCCCCACGAAGCCCCCCCCCCCCCCCCCTTCTCAGCGGCCGGCTCCCCGCAGGCCGGACCTGGAGCTGCAGTTCAAGTGCTATCACCACGAGGACCGGCAGACCAACACCAACTGGCCTGCGTCGGTGCAGGTCAGCGTCAACGCCACCCCGCTCACCATCGAGCGCGGCGACAACAAGACCTCCCACAAGCCCCTGTACCTGAAGCACGTGTGCCAGCCGGGCCGCAACACCATCCAGATCACGGTCACGGCCTGCTGCTGCGTGAGTGCCTCCTGGGCCGCGGGAGCCTGGCTGTGCCTGCCCCCGACCCCCACCTCCCACCCCCGGCCGGAAAGAGGGGACCTCCCCACTCCCTGGTGAAGCCTGCCCACCGGGGCCTGGCACTCCGGCTGACCCCACAGGAGACAGTGGCCTGTCCTTCCCGGAGGGGAGGCCGACCCCGAACCCTTCCCAGCTGGGGGCTCCAGGCAGCCCAGGCTCAGATACCAGGGTGCTGTCTGCAGGGCGCGGCGGTGGGGAGGCTCTCGGGGGACAGTCCTCTGATGGTTGGCAGACGGCCAAGTACGGGTTGTGGGAGTATAGGCAGCCCCAATGGGAGGACCCCGGCCTGGGTCCCTGACCCGCCTCCCCCTCCGCAGTCCCACCTGTTCGTGCTGCAGCTGGTCCACCGGCCGTCCGTGCGCTCGGTGCTCCAGGGCCTGCTCAGGAAGCGCCTCCTGCCCGCCGAGCACTGCATCACCAAGAGTGAGTGGCCACCCAGTGACCAGCCACCACACGGCACGTCCCCACGTCCGACACGGCTGGAGGCTTTGGCGGGTGGGGGAGAGCAGCGGCTGGGCCGTGGCCGGCGGCCCCTCACTCGAGTCCTCTCCCCGTCCACGCAGTAAAGCGCAACTTCAGCAGCGGCACCATCCCTGGCACCCCTGGGCCCAACGGAGAGGACGGGGTGGAGCAGACGGCCATCAAGGTGTCCCTTAAGTGCCCCATCACCTTCCGCAGGATCCAGCTCCCTGCCCGAGGTCATGACTGTCGCCACATACAGGTGGGTGGTCCAGAACTTGTGACGTGGAGCGGTTTCCGGTCGACCCTCCACCAGCATGTGACCGGCCAGTGGGCGGGTGGCCAGGCCCCCCCACGCTCCCCCGGACCGGGCGTTTGTTTCTCCGAGCGCACCGCCCGGTTTCCTGCGTTCTCAGGGTCCAATCTCAAAAGGCGTCAAGTCAGCAGGGGGCGGTCTTCCTGCCCCGGCCCAGGCTCAGCAGCCTCCTCTGCACAAACCCATACCGTAGCTTCCCTTCAGCACCGTGTCCGGAGGCGGGCCCTCACCAGCATGGCGGCCTGATTCTGTGGCCACACGGCACTCCAGGCCTGGTGAGGGCTGTGCCAGCCGCCCCCAGTGCCCAGTGCTTAGCGTGATGCCCTGTGCGAGCCTGGCCCGCGTGGCTTCTCAACGCGCACATAACTCAGTCCGAAACCACGAGGCTCGATCCCCGGGTGCGGCCCGGGCGCCCCTGGCCCCCACGTGAGAAGCCATCTCTCCTGCTGCCCGCAGTGTTTCGACCTGGAGTCCTACCTGCAGCTCAACTGTGAGCGGGGGACGTGGCGGTGCCCCGTGTGCAAGTGAGTGTCTCCCAGACGGTCTCCCCGGGGTCCCAGGCGTGGGCACCAAGGAAACCCCAGGTTTAGGGGGTCACAGCGCAGACGAGGACGGTGCGGCCCAGCGCACAGACCTCACGCACAGTCACTTTGTGCAGTTATGTCTCCTGGAATCCATTTATGTGGGGTCACCTCACGCGGGGTCATTTCATGCCGTGTGGCCTCAGGCAGAGTGATGGAGCCGAGGTCGGGCCAGGCCCCTGAGCCACACGCCTTTGGTTCCTACAGCAAGACAGCACTGCTGGAGGGCCTGGAGGTGGACCAGTACATGCTGGGCATTCTCATTTACATTCAGAAGTGAGTGTCTTCCTGCCGCCCCACCGCCCGTGGCCCCACCACAGCCCGGCCCCTGGGCGGGCCGATTCACCCAACCCGGGCCCGGCCGCCCACAGGGCCCACGCGCCGTGCCGGGCGGCCACAGGCCTTTGAGCGGAACGTCTGCCCAGAAGTGGGCCCGGGGGTCCGGGAGAGACGGCGGGGACAGGCGGTGACCCGCCGCGTGTCCCCACCCAGCTCTGACTACGAGGAGATCACCATCGACCCCACGTGCAGCTGGAAGCCGGTGCCCGTGAAGCCCGACGTTCACGTCAAGGAGGAGCCGGACGGGCCGGTGCTGAAGCGCTGCCGCACCGTGAGCCCCGCGCACGCGCTCCTGCCCAGCGTGATGGAGATGATAGCGGCCCTGGGCCCTGCCGCCGCCCCCTTCGCCCCCTCGCAGCCCCCCTCGGCCCCGGCCCCCGGCGACTACCCTGGCCAGGGTGAGCGCCGCGGGCCGGTGATCCGCTCTTTCCAGACCGGTGTGCTGCAGGCCCTGCACCTGGGGGGGCCTCCTGGGGACCTGGCGGGGTAGGTGCGGCCACACCGTGGGGAACTGGCAGCGGGGGCTGGCCCCTCCGACCCCACGTGTGGGTGTGCCTGGGCGAGACCAGCCCCGCTGTGATGAGCAGAGGCGCCGTTTTCTGTAGAACCCGGGGCTGCCTGCGGGAGAGCTCGGGGAGCGGGGGCCGCCGGCGCGAGCCCCCAGGCCTCACCCGACACTGGCTCTGCCCTCAGGTTCCAGCTTCCTGGGACCCGGGACCTTCCCTGAGTCCTTCCCGCCCGCCACACCCAGCACCCCGGCCCTTCCTGAGTTCGCCCCGGGGCCGCCCGCCAGCTCCTACCAGTCCGACATTCCCAGCAGCCTCCTGACGCCAGAGAAGTCTGCCCCCTGCCTCCCAGGCCAGGTCAGTGCCAGCTGCGGGGAGGAGGACGGGCTCCAGGGGCGCCTGGGGCCATTCTATCAGGTTCTTGTCTCCTTCCCCAGATGGCACCAGCGGGTCACCTGGACCCGGCCCACAACCCAGGGCCTCCGGGGCTGCTCGCCCCCAGCCTCGGAGGGCCCCCAGGGCCCCAGCTGCACCATCCAAACCCTCCCCCAGCGTCCCGGCAGCCCCTGGGCCCAGTGAGCTCGGGCCCCATCGGCGAGCTGGCCTTCAGCGCTGCCACAGGCGTGATGGGGCCCCCCATGTCTGGGGCGGGGGAGGCCCCGGAACCGGCCCTGGACGTGAGTACAGGCCCCATGCTGGGGAGCACGTGGGAGCTGGGGCTGGGGACAACGTGTCCATCGTCCTCAGGGTCCACATGCTTCATAGAAGGGAGGACACTGACCCCCTAGTGGTTTCGAAGCCAGGACAGCTGGTCAGATAGCGTCAGCTGTTTCGATGATGAGTGTCTGCTGCGGGGTGACTCTGTCCAGGAGGTTGGCTACGGGGACCTGTGCAGAGTCCCCAAGAAGATTGGGCTTGCAGACAACCACGCTGGCCTCGGTGTGGTTTGACCTGACACACAGGTGTCGTGTGAGCCAAAATCAGTGTGTAAGCTGCAGGTAATGGTCTTCCTAATAAACCAAACTCACTGAAGTTCAACGGGACAAAAATTAGAGCAGCTCAAAGCAGAAAATCCCAAACACTGGAAATCCCGCTTCCTGCGTTTGCCCTTTGCGCAGCCGGGTCCCCGCATGGCCCCAAAGGTGCTCCCCGGGGCAGACGCCATGTGTCCCGGGTTGTCCTTGGCCAACTTGTATGGAGTGATTCCTGGTCCAAGAGCGGCCATTGGCAGGGAGAGGCCCCGTGCGGGCTGAGGGGTCGGGCACAGGGTCCCGTGCAGGGGTGTGGTAAGCCTGAGGCCAGAGCTGCTGATAGCTTTGCTTTGTCCCCAGCTACTCCCGGAACTGACCAGCCCCGAGGAACTGCTGTCCTACCTGGGCCCGCCCGACCTCCCCACACACAGCAGCGATGACCTGCTCTCTCTCTTCGAGAACAACTGATCCTGTCACCCCTGCTCAGCTCGTGGGGACACACCCACGTGTCACCACGCCCTGCCCCTCCCCACCTTCGTTCCTGGAGCCAGGGCCTGCCCCAGCCACCTGGCCCCACTGGACTCGGAGGCAGCTGCGCTGGGTGGGAGGGGACCTCGGGCACCCTGTCCCCCGCCCAGCTCTCTGCGATGCTCAGCCCCGCCCCGTCTACCACCTGCTGCCCCCGACCCCAGCTGGGCCCAGCTCTGCCCCGTCCATACACACCTGCGTCCCCGACGTCACGCCTCGCCCTCAGACCCAACCCGCCTGCTCCCGCCAGCCTGCATCTTACCTGGCATTGACCCTTCTGTTACAGTGACCCCGTGGCTCACTGGCGAGGAGCCGGGCTGCCCTGTCCTGAGCCTGAGCTTACAGTGGGGGCGGGTCCCTCTTCCCACCCGAGGCCTCAGGCCGGGGCCTCGGGGTGGAGCTCCAAAGCACAACCATGTACATAGTGTAGGAACACTAAGAGCTTGGGCGGTGGGCCCCTCCGTGCAGCCAGGGACCCTGCGGGCTCCCACCCCTGGGTGCAGACGGCGGGGGGTGGGGGGTGGCCGCAAGCTTCGTGCCCCGGGGTGGTTTGCTCAGACCCAGCTCTGTGTACAGACTCTCCAGCGGGCTGTCCTGAATCCCCCTTTTCCGTGAACGTGAAGAGTCGGTCCCGCTGTGTTTTTTAAAACTGCCGCTCCCGGGGCCAGGCCAGGTGGGGGAGGGGGCCCTGCGTCCCCTGGCCCGGGGCCTAGTCGTGTCCCTTGTCTGCCGTCTCTATTAAAGGACTCCCTCCCTCGTGGTGGGCCTGGCTAGCCCCTCCTTCGTGCCCTGTCCGTGTCCCTCCCATGGGCGGGGCTCCACTCCGAGACCCGGCTATCCCGCCTGGTGGTAAATTTCCTCGTCCCTGGAATTTTCCAACTTGGCTTCAGCGGGAGAACTATTTTGTGAGGTGTCACCAGGGCCAGGAGACACATCTGCCACCGTGTCACCGTGCGCGGGCGTGCCTGGGGCAGGGAGCCAGGGGCCTTGGGAGGGGCCAGGACGAAAGGCCTGGCTGGCCTTAGACGCCAGCCCCCAGTGGCCCACGGAGGGCGGCCCAGGGCTCCCGGGTCCTGCAGGGCCCCTCCGTCTGTGTGCCGGCTGCCCGGGTGGGCTTTTCCTCCCGGTCCCCAGGGCCTTGCTGTACAGCAGGTCTGAGCCCTGTGGTGGGGCAAGGGGAGCCCGTGGGGCGCTGGCAGCCCGGGTGGGAGGTGGCCCAGCCGCAGGTGGCTTTAGCCACTGGCATCTTGGGGCCCCAGGTGGGGGCCTTAGCGTCTGCCTGCTGCCTGATCCTGGCTGAGGGAGCGGGGAGCACCATCCGGCGCGGCAGGGGCCGAAGGGGCCCATCCGGAGTGCTGTCCCTCGTGGGGGGGCGCAGGGCAGGGGTGCCGTGCGCCGTGTGGTCTCGCTGGAGTCTGCGCGCCTTCAGCCCGTTCTGGGTGCTGCTGGCGGAGCGGAGAACCCCAGAGCCGAGCCGGAGGCGGTCTTCCCAGGGCCCAACGGGGACTCCCCTCGAACAACCTGGGGTGAGAGCGAGGTGCGAACATTCACGCAGTACGTGCCGTTGTAGTCCAGCGCGACACCAAACCGACCATTCACGGGTCCCGACGAGAGTGCTACGGCCCCGGGGGAGAGCGAGGGCACACGGAGTTCCGGGGGGTGGCGTTTGGAGAGGGGTGCCGCTGCCGGCAACCTCAGCCTCCAGGGGCGTGGCTGCCGTCCCCTATGCGTCCCGCGTCCCCACGCCCGCCAAGTGTGCAACATGAAAACAAGCCAAGGGGACTCTAGGGACACGTGGACCGCCACCCGCCAGCCCCTCTCAAGTGCAGGGACACTCCTTGCCGGAGGCCCCGGGACAAGTCTCCTTCCATTAAAGAGCCTGAAGTCCTGCCAGGACCTTTCCCGAGGTCAGCAGGACCAGGCCGCGTGTTCCCAGCAGCGTTCAGGGGGGACACCCTGTCACCTACGGAACAGCCACAAACTGGAGGTCCAACCGCTGCTGCAGCCCAGGGGGCAAAGGAGTCCAGAGGGGAATTAGAGACACTCTGAGGCCCAGCAGGCGTTAAGAGGCAACAGTGAAAGCCTGGGGAGGGAATTCTCTAGCTGCGAACAGCTCCCAACACCCCAGCTCTGAAGGAACCAGGAAAACCGTCCAGAGGCGCAGAAGGGAGAGCACCAGGGCCCGGGCAGAGGCAGCCTGAGCGGCCCGG
>PITB01030839.1:0-16459 GCA_004024585.1 Paradoxurus hermaphroditus
CCCCAGCCCTGTGGGCAAATCTCTGGCCAACCCGAGATGGCACCCACACACGCCGTTCCGTGTGGCATTTCCCATAGGCTGTTTTGCAGCCCCTGGGGGGTCTGGGCCCGAACCTCTGGCTGGGGGGACGGGCGTGGGGGTGTGCTCGTGAACCGTCTGACCACCATCGGACTATCGGGTCCGCAGAGCAAGGCCCGAGGGAAGAGCCCCTGTCGCTGGCAGGAAGCCCGGACGAGGAGCCCGATTACGTGAACGAGAGCGTGGTGGCCACAGAAACCTAGCGAGGACCCGGAAGGTAGGTGCCTGGGCCCAGGGCGGTGGGCCTCACAGGGCTGGAGGAGCCATGTGGGGGCCCCGGAGGAGGGCGAGGGGCGGCACCCATGGGTGCTGAAACGGGGGGCTCTGTTGGGGGTTGGGACTGCGCTCCTAGGTGCTGGACCCCGAGCGGCCGGTACCCACCCCGCCCCCGGCTCCCACGGCAGGCCCGGTGAGGTGACAGTTCCATAGCAGGCACAAAGTCTCAGGCTGTCATTGGGGGGTCAGGCCGGGGAGGCTGGGGAGTTGTGGGGTGAAGGGGTGGGCCCTGGGACTATTTCCTCACTGGCAAAACGGTGCAAATGAGACACAGCGTGTGAAGGACACAGGGACAGGGGTGGGACCTGGAGACAGATGAGGGTACCCAGGACAGTCGTGGCTGGACCACGTGAAGCACCTGCTTCATCAGCCAGCCAGCGGGGGAGGGGGGGGCAAACGCTCACACACGCCCTCTCGTGGTGCCCCGAAGGCACAGAGAGCTCGGCCACTGTCCCAAGTCTCACTTGGAGTGGCCCTGCCGCCGCGTGGGAGGCAGGACGGACCCCAGAGCACCCTCAGAGGTCATCCAAGTCCTCACCCAGGGCACAGGGGCGGGTGGCTGTCAGCGGGCAGCTCCTGGGCTGTTGGAGCCCGCAACAGGATGGGCCGTAGAAGCATGGGCCCCCGTGCTCAGCCCACCACCCGCTCACTGCTCCCCACCCCCCCACGCCCACCGCAGATCTCCCGGGACCTGCCTCGGGCAAGTCGGCCTTCCGTGCTGGGGACACAGTCATAAACAGAATCCACTCGTGGGCGCCTGGTTGGCTCACTCGGTGGAGCCAGTGACTCTTGATCTCGGGATTGTGAGTTCTACCCCTATGTGGGGTGTAGAGATTCCTTAAAAATAATTTTTTAAAATATTAAAAATTAATTTATTCTTGAGAGCGCATGAGCAGAGGGGAGGCAGAGAGAGAGGGAGAGAGAATCTCAAGCAGTTTCCATGCTGTCAGCGCAGAGCCTGACATGGGGCTCGAACTCACAAAGTGCAAGGTCATGACCTGAGCGGAGATCAAGAGTTGGACGCTTAACCGCCTGAGCCACCCAGGCGCCCCTGCTTAAAAGCAAAACCTTAAGGAAAAAAAATCCACCCCACTCCCTGACCGCTCAGGACTTGCGCTCTGGCGGGAGAGATTTCACAGAAGGCTGCAGGCCGAGAGGACAGGAAGCGGCATGTCAGGGGGTGGTAAGCCCTGGGGTCGTGGGACTGGGGGAGGCCAGGGCAGCTGTGGGGGCTCCCTCCTCGACCCCTCGGGGAAGGATTTGCAAGGGGGGCAGCTACGCACCCACACTTGGGTTTTCTGAGCTGGGAGAGGGCGTGGCCTGGGAGACTGGGAACAGGCTCCCCGGATGCTGAGGAGAGACTGGGATTCGGGGGGCAGCGGGGGAGGCACGGAGACCGGGGAGAATCCAGGTAAAAGGTGACTTCTTGGCCCAGGTGGAGGCAGACATGCACAGGGCTTGGTTTGGTTTTAGATTATTTGTGTTAATCAAGCTCTCCGCCCAGTGTGGGGCTCCAACTCATGAGCCCGCGCTCCAGAGTCACTTGCTCTTCGACGGAGTCGGCCAGGCGCCCCCGCCTCCAGGTTTTTGAAATTTCTTTGATGGCTCTGCTGCCCCTCCGGGTGGTTCCGGGTCCTGCTGTGTTGCCTCCCCGCGTTTGTGTTTTTCCTGGGCTTGATTTCTAGCTTCACACCATGGTGGTTGGAAAAGACGTATGGCATGGTTTCAGTGTTCTTACGTTGATTGTGGGCTGGTTCGGTGGCCTCACGTGGTCTGTTCTGCAGGATGTGCCGCGTGCAGTTAAAAAGCATGTGTCTTCCAGTGGTTTTGGGCGGACCGTTCTGAATTTATCTGTTATGTCCAAAACGGGAGCAGACTGTGAAGGTGGAGCCGACAGGGCTCCTTGAGGCATGGGGTGTAGGGGCGCCAGGCAGAGAGGAGCCGAGGGCTGCAGGTTTCTCCCTGAGCAACGAGAGGCTGTCACTGTCCCCAGGTGTGGGGAGGCTGCGGGCAGAGCAGGTCTCACGGGCAAGGCCAGCTTATTTCTAGACCTGTTAGGCTGCAGGCGCCCATGCGGGGAGCGTGGGCAGGTACAGAACCGAGCCTGGACGCAGGGAGAGGCCAGGCTGCAGACAGATGTGGGGTGTTGTCATTGAAAGCCATGACTGTCACCAGGGAAAGCGAGGCTGAGAGGAGCCAGCACTGAGCTCTGCGCCCCAGGCCTGAGGCCAGTGTCCTGGGCCCCAGAAAAGCGCTTCGGGAGGGTGTGCGCAGGCACGAGACACGCGGAGACCCCCCCCCCAAGCACTGGGGGGCACTGGTGGCGGGAGATTAGGTGCGGTTCTTGAATTCGGAACACAGGAGTCTCAAGATAGGGAGTGGAGAACATTCTAGAAGTTCCACTTCGGAGGGAGGAGCAGAGACACGGGGCAGGAGCCAGAGCAGTTGTGCAGGATTTGGAGCTGAAAGAAATGACCGTGTGAGGCAGGGTGGCAGAAATGACACCGCAGGTTCAAACTTGGGTCCGGCTGCTGCCGGATGGACCGGACCCCGCAGCCAGCGTCCACAGCGGCCTGGTGGGGGCTGGAGCGACGTGATCCCTGGATTCGAATAAGTGGAAGGGCTGCCAGGCGAGGCGGAAGCAGGCCTGAGCTGGAGCAGACGCTCTGGGCGGGTCCCTTGTGGGTGGGGGGAGAGGCCGGGCCGTGAAGGGGAGTGCGGGTCACAGGGCGGAGGGCGTCCCCGTGCGGACTAACCCCAGCCAGGCCGGATCAGTGAGCGCAGTCAGGGTTTTCAAAGGGAAGGAAGGGGGCCGCACGCTGCCCCTCTCCACGCATCCTGCCCCTGACCCGGCCGCCCTGGTGCCCAGGGACCAGAGTGCTGTCGAGGCAACACTTTCCCTTTTAACAAACCTTTTCATCTTCGTTCAAGGAGCCGAGGGAACCACCAAGCTCAGAGGACTATTTACCACGTCCCCAAAGGTCTCTTCTCTCGACTTGCTCAACCGCTAGACGCCCCCATGGGTACTCCTGGGAGATTACCAGACATGTCTGAGGACCGCCCACGGGGCCATGGGGGACCGGTGGGGAAAGGACAGTGACCGGTGGAATCACCCCCCACACACACCTGCCCGGCTTCCTCGGGAGCCAGAGCTCCTGCCGCGATCAGATGTCAAGACTCAGGGCCAGCTGCCTCCCCGCCCCCACGTCTGAAACATGGCGCATCGCTGGTCCTCCTGTGCTTTCTCGCCCCGGATTCAGGTCCCGAACTGCCGCCTAGTGTCAGCCACTGGGACCTCTTTCGCGGCCCGTAAGCTCGTACGGGTAATTTATACAGGGGGAGCCATGTTTAACCGTCTACATCGCGGGGAGAGATTCTGGCCTGTCTCGCCCCCTAGAAGCATTACGCGTCATTTCAGCAGAGTTCGGGGAGCCCGGGCGCGCCTTTCTTTGGGCTTCAGTTCACTCGGACGAGATGAGGCTCCAGGCAACTTCGCGCCCGCCAGTGGGACCGTCCGCATCGCGTTTCTGGAGAAGGAGCGGGGCGGCGCAGCGGCCCCCCTCGGTTGCCCCGAAATCCTCCCCTGCCCCGGGACTGGCCTCGGCGGAGCTGACCGAGCAGAAACACAGCTGTCTCATGGGAAGGGCAGCGGCCCGAAGGGACCTTCAGCGTCAGAAAAGGCACAGCCAGAGACGCGAGATGCTTCCTTCAACTGAAGCATCTCAATAGAGCATTTTTGTTTAAAAGTAGCAATTCTCGTGTCTGCTTTCTCTGCAAAACCTTCTAAGGGAATGAAAGTCAAGCCTCTTGCTTAATGGAAAGGGGACTTTGGGTCCTGCCGAGGAGGGGGGGGGAGCGGATGGAGAGAGAGAAGGCAGGCTGGGCACAGGAACCCGGCCACAGGGTCCAGGACTCTCCCCCGAAGTTAACGCCAGAAGCTGGGAAATGAGGACAAACGACCCAATTGTTGTCCCCTTGTTACTTCCCACCCAGGAGCCCTGGTCTCACAGGCTCAGACGGGGCGGGGTGCGCAGGGCTGCGGTGGGGAGATGCCTCTGGACCGCAGGCCTCCCCTGCAAACCTCACAGGGACCACGGAAGCTCCAGATGAAAAATAAGATTGAGAAGCGATGTTTTTATAAAACCTCCCCCTGCAGGTTTTGAGGACCTCAAGTCTTCTTCTCCCCTAACTGAAGCCCTAACCCAAAGAGCCAGGTATCTGGGAACCTTTCCTGTGTCCGTTTGGTGTCCCCCTTCCATGACATGGCCTGGGCAGGTGACAGCGCCTGCCTGGGAGGGGCGGCAGAGTGGAAGGGAGCTCTAGAGCCGCTGTGGCCAACCCTGGGCTGGGGGGGGATTTAAGGAAAGGCTCATGGACTTGCCTGGCTGTTCCAGCACCGTCTGCGTATCTGCGGCAGTGGGGACACGGGAGACACGCCGCTGGGACCCTCCGCCCGCGAGCCCACAGGGCAGGAGCCAGCATGGCCCGCAGCTGCTTTTTCTTTAAAAAAAAAAAAAAAAAAATTTACATCCGACTCCGACTCAGGTCATGATCTCACAGTCATGAGTTCGAGCCCGCGTAGTGCTCTGTGCTGACAGCTCGGAGCCTGCTTCGGATTCTGTGTCTCCCTCTCTCTCCACTCCTTCCCCTGCTCACAGTGTTTCTCTCTCAAAAATAAGACATTAAAAAAATTTTGACAGACAGAAGGTGAGTAGGGGAGGGTAGAGAGGAGACACAGAATCTGAAGCAGGCCCCAGGCTCCGAGCTGTCCGCAGAGCCCGAGTTGAACTCACGAACCGTGAGATCGTGACCAGAGCCGGTCGGACGCTTAGCCACCCAGGCGCCCCTACACACAACTGTTTTCGACGAAAGCTTTCACATGACGCCACCCGTCACAGGAGCTGAGTCACCCCCGACCCCTGTAACATGACATCAGGGATTTGCTCTGGAACAACTGGAATGGAGGGGGGTGGTGGGAGCACAGAGGACACGAGAATGGCCACGTGTTGGTAAAACTGCTAAGATGGGTGGTGGATATGAGATGTTTGTTGTATCATTTTCCCTACTTTTTATGTACGATTGAGATTTTTTTATAATTTGAAAAAACTACCTCGTTGGGGTGGGGGAGCAGTCATGCTAATAAATACAAGATTCCCTGGGGAACTGGGAAGCCGCAGGCACACGCGGGAACACCGTCCCGCGACTGCCGTCCACCCTGCTGAAGGACCCCCTGCCCGGGCTGCTCTGAGGGGTCTATCTACACGGTCATTAAAGCGAACCCTGCCCGCACCCCGTGAACTGTCCTCCAGGCTTCTGGAAGAGCTGAGATTGGCTTCATCAGTCTGTCCCCTATAGCCTTCGCCTCCCATTGGACGCTGGGGGCAGGGACGGGAAGCCGGTTTCCTCGCGGCCTGGCGCTGCCACCTCACTGCCGATCGAGCCGTATGCTTTTCTCTAATGTTTATTTTGAGAGAGACAGCACGAGCAAGGGAGAGGCGGGGGGCGCGGAGAGAATCCCAAGCGGGCTCTGCGCCGTCAGCACAGAGCCCGACGCAGGGCTTGAACCCACAAATCATGAGATCCTGAGCCGAGATCAGGAGTCAAACACTCCACCCACTGAGCCACCCGGGTGCCCCTGTACAGCCTTATGAGCTGAAATGCCACACAGCCCAGACCGGGTGCCATGCCCTAGAGGCTCTCTGGGGCCTTTCCATCCACCACAGTCACATCTGTGAGGCTGAGCACAAACACTCGTGGAAGCCACGTGAAGGTGAAGGCCACGACTGTGTGAAAGGGAGGTGTGTCCCCGTGCTAAGGCAGCATTTTCCCAAAATCAGCAGGCGCTGACTACCGTGTCTCATGACGGACGAGGAGTCTTGTCACCCGATCGATGAGCTCTCCACCCTAACTGGCCACCGGGGCCATCGTCTTCTGACACAGCCTGGCCAGGAGCCCCGCCATCTGCAGAAGGGAGTTCACGCCTTCCGCTATCTTCATGTGAGTGTATCCGATCTCCTGAGAAACAAAGCAGACGCCAATCTGGTTAGTAGGTGAGGGAGCACTCTCTGTTGTCTTGAACTTGAACTAATAGTTTACTTAAACTCGATGCAATGAACTTCCACTCCAGCTGGGAAATAAACTCTAAGTCATAATGGGTTATGTTTAAAGCTCAGTTTATTTTTTTCCTCAAAGGATGTTAAGATATTTCCTTGTAAGATACTGTTAACGAAAAAAAAAAAGCTATTTTATTTAATATAAATCTTAAAATATTTATAAACCACATATCTGATAAAGGACTTGCAGCCACAATATATAAATAACTCTCAAAACTCAAGAACAAGAGAACGACCCAATTAAAAAACTGGGAGAGTTGACAGATGCTTTGCCGAAGACCACGGAAGGCGGATCGGCCCACGGGACAGCGCTCGGCCTCCCCGGCCACTGGGAAACGCACGTTAAAGCTACGACCGGATACTACCACTCGCCTAAGAGGATGGCTGTAAAAAAAACCAGGCGAACATTCCGAGTGCCGGCCAGGCCGCGGGATCACTCACGCTGCTGGGAGAAACGCAAAATCCCACAGCCGCTCCAGAAATCGCCTTGGCAGTTTCTTGAAAAGTTCAACACGCCCTTACCGTCACAACAAGCCACCTCGCCTCCTGGGTGGTCCCCCCCGAAAAATAAAAACTCACGTTCACCTTCACACTGATTCCTGCAGGCAAATGTTTACAGTGGCCTCATTTGGAGTCCCCAAAACCTAGACACCCAAACGTCCTTCGACCGGCAAACACGCAAACTCGGTCCGCCCGCACCGCAGAGCAATGCGCAGCAACAGAAGGAATGACCCACCAACAGACGCGACGACGTGAACAAATCCTAAATGCATTAAAGCGAAGTAGAAGCAGCCAGACTCAAAGGCTCCCTAAAGATAGATAGACAGACAGACAGAGGGGACAGGGGCACTTAGTGGCCCAGTCGGTTGAGCGGCTGACCCAGGGCATGATCCCAGGGTCTTGGGCTCTGCAATGATGCCGCGTTGGGCTCTGCAACGAGTGGGGAGCCGCCTTGGGATTCGCCCTCCCTCTCCCCGTCTCATCCCTCCCGTTCACACTCTCGCTCTTATAAAAAAAAAAAAAAAAACTCCCTTCTACTTGATTCCATTTATAGGACACTCTGGAAAATTCCATCCCTGCAAACAGAAAACGGATCAATGGCTTCTGGATGCTGGGAGAGGAGTGGACCACAAAGGGGCACGTGCATCTGGGGAGCGGGGCATCACGCAGCTCTGGCGTTTATGAGACTGAACGCTTCTGTCGACAGAAGGCACCCGGGAGGCTGACTGTGCTCTGTGTAAATAATACCTCAATGAACCCGACCTTAAGGGTAAACAAGCAAGTCGATCTCAAACTTGAAGAGCCACCGTAAGGAACCCTAGGGGGCTGACTGGCGGGACAGGCTTCGACCATCTCCCGGACCCCGCTCAAGAGCCACCTGGCTCTGCTGTGGCTGGGACACTCGCTGTGTGCCTTCCAGGCCCAGGAACGAAATGAAGAGACCGCGCCGTGGCCCACGTCCCTGGGAGGGAGGGAGGAAGGCATCGCTGGACTCTCACCGACCTTGATGAACTCCAGTTTCAAGTATTCTGCCATCTGGAAGGTTTTACACACTCGGAAAATGTTGCCGATGATGTCTTCCGGTGAATAACCAAGGTGCCACAGGTGAGCGAGAATCTAGACAGAGGAAGAGACGGGGTGGTGACAAGGGTCCCGGGGCAGGGGAACGACCCAAGGCCGAAGTCACACCACCCTCGGCCCGAACCTGCAGGGAATGGAGGGAGTGGACGGATCATCGTGGGCAACCCAGCGACTCAGGCGAGCGGCATTAGGGGAGCGGCAGGCCGGCCGCATGCTCCAGATCGCCTGGGGGTCACAAGTTTCCCAACACAGAGAGAGCATCACAAATGCTTTATTGTTCACTTATTAGAGTAGGCTCCGCGCCCATGTGGGGCCTGACAAGGCACCCGAAGATTAAGAGTCGCATGCTCTACGGACGGAGCCAGGCAGGCGCCCCAGTATCACGATGTTTGCAAACGCAGCGCACGGTCTCCTACAACAGCCACGTGCTGTCTTTACCCAGGGCTCCCGAGTCCCGGGGAGGAGGCTGACCCCTCTGTCTGCCGTGCGCCCCCTGCAGGCCTAGCCTGGAACAAACCTCCACGGAGCCAGAGTCCTCTCGGCCTCCCGCCCTCTCAACCCCCAGGCCCCAGTTCCAACCCCACCCGGCCCACCCAGACTGCGGGGTCTGGGGTCAGTTGTTTCACTCTGGTGGCCTCCTGGGGCGGACGCGGTGGGCAGGGAGGCTCTGTGTTCATGAGTCTGAAGGCTGCCTTCAGGCCGTGGGTCGGGATCTCTGCCCAGGTCTCCGCCTTACCCTCAGGGTTCGCGTTCCGTCTGGCCCTGCCCTAACCCCAGTCTACTTCTGGCCTAGTTTGCTGGCAGCAGGGAACCTCCCGTGGGGAGCCTCCCAGGATCAGGCCTAAGACCTTAAATCTACCACTGCCGCCCCAGGGGACTCGAGGGTCACCGGCACCCTGAAGATGCCCCCCCCCTCCGGGAATCGGTACATGGGACTGGGCTCCATAAAGAGCCTAGAACCCTCAGTCCTGCCTCTCCCAGATGACTGGGGACCGCTGGGTCCCAGGAAGCCATCCCACACTCAGGCAGGCCGGAGGATGAAGTCTCCCTCCACAGACAGATGGTGTCACTGAAATGGAAGGAGCCGGGCGGGTCTTTCCTCGGGGCTTGGGTGGACAAGGTCCCCGGTGGGGGATGTAAGTATAGCACGAAGGTGTGATTCTGAATCACAGACTGAATGTCTGTCCACGGTGCACCTTAGAGCGAGGAATTCAGTCTCCAGGAATCAGTTTTCTCCTCTGACACGCACCCAACTCCTGGCCTCGTTCTAAGAATTAAGGGGAGGGGGCGTCTGGGAGGCTCAGTCGGTTAAGCATCTGACCGGCTCGGGTCATGATCTCACGGTTTGTGGATTCGAGTCCCACTTTGGGTGGGCATGAGCCCCCCTTCGGGTGAGCCCCAGTTTTCTCTCTCTGTCCCTCGCTTACTCGCACCCTCCCTCTCTCAAAAAAAGAAAAAGAATCCAGCGGAACGACGCGTGTGAAGCCCCCAGCACGGAGCGGCTCCCCGAGTCAGGGGCACGGGCGCGAGGCCAACCTTGTAGGCTTCATCGATGTTGGCGTTCACGCAGTGCTGGATCACCTCCTTCACCAGCAAGGGGTGGGGCTCGTCGCAGACCTGAGCAAACCGGAAAGGGAGGCCCGTCAGGGGCTGAGGGGACCCAGCCCGGAGGAGCCCCGACAGACCAACTGCGGGATCATGGGTGTAACCAATCGCTCAACTGGCTTTCCTCCTCGAATCCTCCGGCAAACACACCCAAGTTTGGGAACGCCCGTCTCACCACCGAGAGTCACCAGACGGAATGCGGTGTCCCCCTCCCCAGTGAGGAAGGGCTTCTGACACCGTGGTTACAGATTCCCAGGCACAAGCGGAGTGAACAGGGGCCGACAGGAATCTTTTGTCTTTGGCAGCCATCAGCCTCACACCCTAGGTCCCGAGGGGGAGGGCCTGCCCAGAGCCACTCAAGAGTCCACTTGAGAACCCGAGGTCTCGTGGGCCAACCTCCCACCTGGAGTAGGAACCGCGTTTCCCAGGAGAGGTCACTAGCTTCAGAGTGTGGGGGTGAAGGGGAGCCTTCGGGGGGTGGTTCAGGGGTCCCCGAGCCTGGGGCCGCCCTCCCGCCCCCACCTCCACGGACCTAGAGTCCCCACTCCACCCTCCTGCTCAGGATCCACACTTACAACTTCTAACGAAAAGCCTTCTGCCCTCTGACGGCCCCACGCCGCCCCAGGATCTGTCCTCCCAGCTCAGTTAACTTCCCGCAGAAACCGTGCGTCCCAGAGCCCTAGGTCTGCTCCCAGACGACCCGGGGCCTGAACTATCCAGAGGAGACTAAGCAAGTTCCCAGAGTGTCCTCGAAACAGGCTTGTACGTGGCTTTCTTCAGCCCCAGACTTGCGAAGGTCTGACCGCACGGGGAGCTCTACCCAGCGTTTACCCCAAGGGGGAAACTGGTCTCCACAGCAGCACGCAGACCCCAACTGTTAGGACGGAGTAGCCAGTTTCCACGAGTGTTCCCAGGAGGAAAACCCTTTGCTGACCGGGAAGAGAGGCAGTCTCTGCCCCTGGGCCGGGCGGGTGCGGAAGGCGGGGAGCAGGGGCTCAGCCATCGCCCTCCCTCCTCCAGCAGCGGGACCATCTGATCGATCTGGGGGCGCGGCGGAAGCCTGTGTTCTCGGCCACCAGATGCTGAGAGCCTGGGTGCAGGGCCACACGAGCGCCCTCGGGGTGACCCTCAGGTGGGTGAGCGACCACGTCCACCTCCCCACATGTGGGGACGCGCCCAGCACCCTCCGGACCCTGCGCGGGGCGAGCGAGGGCGGACGCCCGGAGCAGGGGCCCCGGCACAGCCGCGGCGGCAACACTGCTTTGCGGAACCCCGGGGGCCCCGCCGGCTCCTGTACCTTGAACACGTTCTCGCTGTTAATGAAGCCGAATCCCGAGAAAGTCGACTGCAAGTTGTTCAGCGCCTGCGGAGGAACGACGCGCGTGGAGGGCGATCCGCGGTCTCCCCCCACCCAGGTGCCCCCCACGCACCGAGCGCGAGCAGCCCCCATCGCCCCTCGCAGGTCTGCCCTCCACCAGCCCCGGGCCCCAAAGGCATGTGGGGTCCGCGTTCCCGCCCCGGGGCTGTGACGGCGGTCACTCCGAGGGGCACGGAGCCCAGGAGGCGGCCGCGGCGGCACGCACCTGCCTCATGTCTCCCTGGGCGGTGAAGATGACGGCTTCCAGGCCGTCGTCCGTGTACTGCACCTTCTCCTGCTCCAGCACGGTCATCAGCCGAGCCAGGACCTGGGCGTCGGTCAGCTTCGTGTAGCGCAGGACCGCGCAGCGGGACTGAATGGGCTCTGCACGGGACAGGAGGGTGAGGCTCTCCCCAGAAGGCGGCGTGGTGGCACTGTGCGCGCACCAGCCACACGGGCACCACGCCCCTCCCCAGCCTGGGCTCTCTCCACTCCGGAATGAGGGCCGAGTTTCAAAGGAACGACCCAGAAGCGGCAACGAGAGGCCTCTCCCAGCTCTGCCCCCGGCGGCTTCCAGAAGGGGAAGAGACCCTCCAGGACAGAGACACCGCCGTGCCACAGCCTGCTGGCGAGTCAGCGCCGGGCTCTGGGTCACTGTGTGCCAGGTGTCACCGCCCAGCCAGTCCACGGTGAGCACGGGACATCTGTGTGGTTTCTGAAAGGCTCCACAGGAGATTCTGACCACAGCCAGGGCAGAGAGCCACTAGACAGACGGACGCAGAATTCCTGGAGCTTCCCCTGACCCTAGATTTAGACTCTGACGGCAGCTTCTCCACGGTCCCCAAGCCCCAATCTGGTCTCTGTGGTCCATCCTCTGTGCTCACACACGCCTTCGAGGAATGCGCTCCTCTGAGGTTATTCATGCGTCAAAAAAAGCTGGGAGTCCTGAGTCAGTCCATTTCAACTTCTCTGGAATCAGGAAGCTCCGTAACATAACGTTAATTACGTTAATTACGTTAATTAGGTATTTGGTTTATCAGCACAGATAAGAAGAACAATTAGTTCAGATCAGTTCACATTAAAAAGCAACGAGCAGGGGCGCCCCGGGTGGTTCGAGCTGAGTGTGGACCCTTGATTTCTGAGGGAGGAAGCAGACAGACCTCGGGGAGGGACGGACAGGCGCCAGGTCAGAGCAGACTGACGGGCAAGCTTCCACAGAGGAGGCAGTTCCTGGTCATGACAAAGCCCCACGTGCAGACCGGGTACGCGCCAAGTGCTCAGAGCACGCGGACAGTGCAGAAGCGCGTCTGGAGCGAGGCAGCGACGTGTGCCTGCGATGGCGCAAGAGTCAGACGGGCCTGGGGTTCCAGTCCCAGCTCCTCCGCTTGCTGCGTGACTTTGGGCAAACCGCCCAACCTCCCTGAGCTCGTTTTCGCACCTCTGATGTGGAGCTAAATACCACCTTCACACGGAATTACACAGGAGTACATGAAAAAGCGGATGCTGCGGCGCTCAGCCACGGCGGGCAGTCACAAAGCCCCCGTTGTGTTGCTAAAGCGCCAACACGGCGCCACGTGTGGACCGGGCCACGCGGCGCTGAGCCTCACCTATGATCTTATCCGAGGCGTTACAAGCGAGAGCAAAGCGAGTCGTCTTGGAGTAGATCTCCATGGTCCTCCTCAGGGCCTGCTGGGCTCCGTCGGTCATACTGAGAAGAGAAACACACAGGGGCGGCTCGCAACAGGGCCCCAGCGCCCGCTGGACACGGAGCCCGCCCTAGAGACCCAGGGAGCCCCGGACTCCACCCTGAGCGTGCTGAGCTTTCCTCCAGGCCCCCGTGTGGCTCTCGCCCGGGCAGGGAGCAGGGGGCGCCCGCCGCCGTGGGCTCTCAGGCAAACTCCCCGCGCTTGATTTTAGCCAAAACGCCGAGAAGCCATCTTAGGCAAACTACCTGAGCCGGGGCGGGGCAGGGCTTTCGAAATGGGTGAAGGGCAGTGGGAAACACAGCCTTCCAGTTACGGAACGAGCGAAGTCACAGGCATTAAAGGCACAGCACAGGGGCGTCCGGATGGCTTAGTCGGTTAAGTGTCCGACTCCTCATTTCAGCTCAGGTCCTGAGCTCACGATCGGTGAGATCGAGCCCTGCGTCGGGCTCTGCGCTGACGGTGAGGAGCTTGCTTGAGATTCTCTCTCTCCCTCTGCCCCTCCCCTGCTCTCTTTTCCTCAAAATAAATAAATAAATATGAAAAAAATTTCCCAGGGCACAGCATAAGGGAAAATAGTCAGTGATATCATAACAGTGCTGCATGGTGACAGACGGCAGCCACACTTGTGACGGGCTCCGCGTAACGTATAGAGACGCTGAATCCGTCATGCACCTGAAACTAACGTAATCCTGTGTCAACTACACTCAAAATCTCTTGGAAATAAGTAAGTAACTAAATAAATAAAATGCACTAGGGGGAAAAAAACCTACGTGAGCCTCAAAGTCACCTGTAAGGAGATAATGAGATGACCCACCTCCGAGGGTGGTCAGGACGACGCAACGAGACCGCAGCCTGTGGAGTGTTTAGCAGAGGGCCTGACCTAACCTAAGTGCTTCTACGGAAATGCTCGACAGCGGCTGGCCGAGACGCTGCTCTCACGTTCCGGGAACACGGTGAATGCGCACCCGTGCCATGAAACGTGATACAGCAACGAGAAACTACATTCACAGCAAGACAATGATACGGAATGCTTTTTCACGTTAAAAGAAAAACGAGGATTTAAAGATTGTGTATATCACAATATACTACAATTAGATATTACAACATATTACAATTCAACTACGTAAAAATGCATCGTGTAGGAAAAAGAAGACTAAAGATATGAATGACATTTTCTATATTTTCTTCAAGGAATACGAGTTCCTGTTATCTGACGTCACCTCAAACTTCTCACTTATACCGGCTAACATTGTACAACCCTGTGGATGTACTAAATACCACTGAACCCCCCGAGAATGGTGACAATGGTAAATCCTACGCGCATCTCACCGCGGTGAAAAAATTTATTCACGTAAGTGACGCTGGAACAACACAGTAACCGACTTACATCTTAGATAAAAGTCTGTGAATTGCTTAATAAAGATAAGGTTGAAGGCTCAGGCCACTATAAAATTGTTTTCTGAAGCTGCAATAAGCAATAAGCCAACATGCCCGAAGTGCAAAGGTGAGAGCTTTCCCTCCCGACTCAGCACTAAGTCCGCTAAAAGGCTGAGAGTCAAGGTCAAGGCGCACTTGGCAAAACGTCTACCTGTCCGCCTCGTCCAGGATGATGATCTTGTGCCGCCCCTTGGGAAGGGTGACCTTCTGCTGGGCAAACATTTTGATTTTGTTCCTCACGACGTCAATGCCCCTGAAACAAGAAGGCAGAACGGGACTGTCACCTTCCGAGACAGACCCGGGTACCTTCGTGTGGGCTTTCAACCCCCAGAACGCCACCATGAAAACGATTTTAGTTTCTAGTTTGGGGGCAATTCTAACTTTTTAGAAGGATCAAGAGATCATTACTTTATTCTTTCTTGGAGGTCTCCCCCAAAACAAATGTACTTACTTCTTTGGATGGGATGAAACTTGTTTTATCTTGCAATTACCCTAGGAGTCCGCCAGGCCCTTGTATGATCTGGGCTCCGTCGTGGGCCTAAGTGACCTTACTCCTCCTATATTTGAGACTAACTGGCAGCGTCATCATCCTAGTAACTATTTAATCGTCGCTTACTATTCCCAACTATGCTAAAAAGGTGAGAGTCTTACGAAAACGCAAGGCCGCTGCAGTTGCCTAGGCTGGCATGGTTGTGCGGAAACCGGCCACTACCGCCCCACCCTCCGGTGTCTTGTGTCACTAGGGGCACTGCACTCCCTTTCCAGAAGATACAACACCCTCTTTGTTGTTTTTAAAACATTCATTGACCCCCAGCTGAAAATTCAAAACGTTTCATTTTCCGCCTACGACGTCAACAAGAAAACGGAGGACAGAGGAGGACATTCCATGTTATCAATCAGGAAATGACCACAGAGACAAAGAACGGCACCCAGACGCTACTGAGGACAGTCGGCCTGGCCACAGGCCAGGTGTGAATCTTCTCAAATCTTAGCATCAAGGAATGCACAATGTAGTTCCAAGGACAAAAAATAAAATATATTTTCATCCAGTCACTCGACAGGAAGGACTTCGTTCCCCAGAAACTTGTGACAAGAACCTGACCCTCCCGGTTTGCTAAAGGTCCCGTGACCGTATTCTCTCATCTCTCATGTGTGCCCACCAGCGCATACAGAGTCGTGTGCAGTGATCACAAGCTGAAGGCAGGTGTGTATACGAAGGGGACTGGAAGGAAACATGAAGAAAAACAATCTTTGTGCTCACTGTTCGAATGGGTGTTAATAAATCTAAAGTTGGAACTATTTTATAATCATGGGCCATTTTCTCAAAATTAGAAGCCCCTGGAGTTTTTGAAAGTAAACTTGAGTCTGACGAATCAAGTGTGAGTGGAACAAGTAACGACAGGCTAGAACCTACTTGTATCTGACATCTGGACTCGGTATTTACAAAAAGGATCATGGGGCGCCCGGGTGGCTCAGTGGGTTAAGCGTCCGACTTCAGCTCAGGTCATGATCTCACAACTTGTGGGTTCAAGCCCCACAACAGGCTCTGTGCTGACAGCTCAGAGCCTGGGGCCTGCTTCAGATTCTGTGTCTCCCTCTCTCTGCCCCTCCCCTGCTCACGCTCTGGTCTCTCTCTCTCAAAATAAACAAACATAATAAAAAAATTTAAAAACAAAACAAACGGATCAATCCCAGGCTCATTCGCAACAACAGACGAGCGGCTAGTCGTATTTTAAGGGTGTTGCCGGTTTTGGGGATGTATGGATCCTGGAAACCAGCAAAGTATAGGGGTGGCTGGGTGGCTCAGTCAGTTAAGCGTCCAACTTCAGCTCAGGTCATGAGCTCATGGTTTATGAGTTCGAGCCCTGCATCGGGCTCTGTGCTGACAGTGCAGAACCCGCTTCAGATCCTGTCTCCCTCTCTCTCTGTCCCTTCCCCAGTCATGCTCACGCTTGCTCGCTCTCTCAAAACAAATAAATAAGCATTAAAAAAAAATACCAGGAAAACATTAAAGAGCTGAGAACCATGTCCTCAAGGAATAACCAAAGGCAGCCTCTGCCGACATTTTAGTCAATGTTTCCTCATTTCATAATCCTCTACTATTTTTATCTAAAGAGTAAACGGCACGGGGGCGCCTGGGTGGCTCAGCGGTTAAGCGTCCGACTTCGGCTCAGGTCATGATCTCACAGTCCGTGAGTTCAAGCCCCGCGTCGGGCTCTGTGCTGACAGCTGGGAGCCTGGAGCCTACTTCAGATTCTGTGTCTCCCTCTCTCTCTGTCCCTCCCCTGCTCACACTCCGTCTCTCT